>CAUYQU010078152.1:0-22390 GCA_963574635.1 Cheracebus regulus | reverse complement strand
ACAGTGGGGGGTGGGGAGTTGGGGGGAGATAGCATGGGGAGAAATGCCAGATATAGGTGAAGGGGAGGAAGGCAACAAATTACACTGCCACGTGTGTACCTATGCAACAATATTGTATGTTCTTCACATGTACCCGAAAACCTAAAATGCAATAAAAAAAGTATAGCACATACAATTATGTACAATACCTAATAATTGATAATAAATGAGAGTTAGTAGATTATATACTTCCTATACTATAGTTTTTAATCTTATTTTAGTATATTTCTTCTACTTATTAAAATAAATTAACCATAAAACAGCCACAGAGCAGATATTTCAGGAGGTATTCTAGAAAAGGGCATTGTTATTCTAGCAGACAACAGAACCATGAGTTGTACTGCCCCTGAAGATCTTCCAGTAGGACGAGATGTGTAAATGGAAGACAGTGATATTGATGATCCTGACCCTGTGTAGGCTAATGTGTGTGTTGGTGATTAACAAAAAACGTTTGAAAAGAAAAAAAAAATTTTAATAGAAAAAAAAAAGCTTATAGAACAAGGATATAAAGAAAGAAGTTATTTTTTTACTGCTGTACAATGTGTTTTTGTTTTATAGTATTTTTACAAAAATGTTAAAAGATGTAAAAAATTAAACATTTATAAAGTAAAATATTACCAGAAGCTAAGGTTAATTTATCATTAAGGAAAGAAAAAAAATTTTAATAAATGTAATGTCACCTAAGTATTCCAAGTCTACAGTAGTGTACATAATGTTCTAAGCCTTCACATTTACTCACCACTCACTCACTGACTCACCCAAAGTAACTTCCAGTCCTGCGAGCTACATTCATAGTAACGGCCCTATGCAGGTTTACCATTCTTTGTCTTTTATGTCATATTTTTACCATGACTTTTCTATGTTTAGATATGTTTGGATATATGAATACTTACTATTGTGTTGCAACTGCCCAGAGTATTCAGTACAGTAACATGGTGTACAGGTTTGTGGTATAGGAGCAATAGGCTATACCATATAGTCCAAGTGTGTAGTAGGCTATGCCATCTAAGTTTGTGCAAGTACACTCTATGATGTTCTCAGATAAAATCACCTAATGAAGCATTTCTCAGAATATGTCCCCGTTAAGCCATGCATTACTGTACAGGTGATTCAAGAAGGTCATAAGACCTTAAGCAGGTCCTAAGAAACCTTTGTAACTATGTTATCTAGTATATGGTATGACAACCTAGCATAGTTGTCAAGGAATAGAGAGTCAGGTAGACACCTGAATAGCCTCTTGCATGATTTCTTCATAGTGGAATAATATATAAGATTCTTTCCCAAAACTAGGAGTTATGACTTTTAATTACAAACATTATAGCTGTAGAACAGGAAGCAAAATGAATTATACCCCAAATTCTCAACCTAACATGATCCTTACATAAAATGTGGCTTTTAATTTAAAATGCTATGAGGGCTAAACAGCAGGAAGCAAAATACATTATTCTACAAGTTCTCAACATGTTTTTGCCATGAAATGTTTTGAGAAATGAGAAGAATCTTACCCACTGTCAGGTGGATCCTGGTGGGTCTGGTCCTGTGGTCCAGCTGTCTTGATTCTCACTCCAACTGCTTGTCCAGCAGGGTCTCTACCCTGCTCTTCACTTCTGTGGTTTCACTGTCTTTCCTGGGGCTTGGCTGGCAGGAAATCAAACCAATGAAATGGAAAAGGTGTAAATAAATTTCTCTACCCAAACTCTAACAGACATGTCATTCCAAAACACAGGAATAAGGTGAAATTTCATCCACAATATAGATGCCATCTATTTTCCTTCATGTTCTTATAATATGAAACGTTCTCTGTGTCAGTTATGTTATTTCGTTCATGCTAAAATCATCTTTCACGAAAATTATGAGGTAGAGAAAAGAGAGAAGGGAAAGGACAATTGACTTGTGTCTACTATGGGCCAGACTCTGTAGCAGCACTTTTTATGATTTGTGTTTCAGTCTTCATATCAGTTATTGGTGGGGATTTTTCTTCTAGATATTTACAATATTTTAAATGGAATTTCAATCACACTCTACATGCTGTCTCATTGTCAGCTAATACAAAACATATTTTATTGCTTTGTCCACTTCATAAAAATGTTTGCCTGGACGAAGCTTAGGCAACCTGGCAAGCACCATCTTGTGACCAAAACCAGAACTGCAGACACTCAGGCTTCTAGAAATTTTCCTTCTCAATTTAAGAGTTCTGTGCATGTGTTATACAAAAATGGGATCATAATGTTCTCATTTAAATTCTTTTCATTCTAATATCTCTCATAAATGTTGTATATCTTTTTTTACCTTTTGGATTTCCAAGGAAGAAAGCAAATCCACACAACAATGGTCAAAATGTAATGGTTTGCTCTATATATTTCTATATATTTTTCTGTAGATACTTATCAAAGTGGATGATTTTTGAAACTAGACCCTTTATTTTTTCCAGTAATATATTTGAACATATTTCCATATTAATAATTGTTTTCCATATCATCTTTTTGTGAATTGCTTTACAAAATTTTTTCCACATTTCTAAAATGTTATGTTTTTCTCATGATGAATATAATTCAGGCTTGTTCTTTTCAAAATGAAATTTTTAAAATGGGGAAATGTAATATATAGGGTTAAAAATGTTCTCTTTATTAATTGAAGATATGTGTGGAGATATAAGAACACCTATATCTCCAAATAATAAAGTAGCATGTATATTTCCAGATTACTCCAATTAATAAAGTAGCATCTATATTTCCAGAATTTTATTGCATACACTATACCAATGCATGCACATTCTTTTTGGTAAACAAATAGGATTACATGATCCAGGGCATCAATTTGCTTATTTTTAGAATCTACCTTGGACATTTTTTGTAACCGTTGCATTTAGCGTTAGCTCATTCCTTTTACAGCTGTGTAGTACTCAACAGTATGGATGTACTATCCTATACAACTATGTCATAATATGTTTAAAATATTTTATGAATTATTCCTCATGAGTATAAAGATAAATATGATTTGCTGAACCAGAGTCTGGACTATAGCCTCAATAGTTGAACTGCAAGAAAAGCACAAGCAATCAGGTAATGAGCCTTCTTAGACCCACAGAAAAATCCTACCGCAGCAGAAGACAATGGAATGTGTGTGTGTGGCTATTTGCTCAAGTGTCTGTAACAAAATTGATTATTCCCTTTTCAGCTCCATTTTCATTTCCAAAAGAATCAAAAGTACATAAAATCTAAAGATAAAAATACACATAATCAGTACTCAAACTCTGAGTTGTTCACGGCTTACATTTGAGTCTAATCTTTTTGATGTTTTTCTCATCACATACATGTTTGAATATGGTATTTGAAATTACATTTATTTAGCCACATATCTGAACACCTTTCCATGTTTATGTAAGTTTTCACTATTTTTGGGAAAGTAGCTTTCCCCCCATGATTTTAAGTTCTCATCTAAGTTTTTATGCTGACATAGGAACTACATGCTAAGTAAAATGTAGAAGAAAGAAATGGAAAGTTTCCTCCTTTTTCCCCCGACATTCTTTTTTATCAGGCATCCTTCATTACTAGGCATATTGTTTGTTGTGTTTTATTATATTAAGATACACCTGGTATTGTTATGATCTTTAGATTTTTTTCTATTGCAGTACAAATAGAAATATACAATTCTCTTGACAGAAATACAAAGATCATATTTTGTACATTATTTAAAAAGCTATTATATTAAGTCATTATGTATCCCTTAACAAATAACCAGACTGCTAATTCTCAGAGATACTCGAATTTGCAGTTATGCGTTACTTTAAATTCCTAACATACTCCACCAAAACAGGAAGATTTGTTAGAAACACAATCAACGCATTCAAAGTAATATAAAAAAAAAACCAACCTCCCCAACTAACAACTTAATTTTTCATTTAAGATTATCATAACCTTTTTCAAAATAAGGAAGATTAATCTCCCAACTTTTGTTTCATCATTTATCTCAGCCTGCCTTTTGCTGGAAACACAAAACGCTCTGTTAAAGAGTTAGCTTTTGCTACCTCTTGAAGAATATTTTTCCTCAGGTGTAATGTTCATTACCACCTCCCTGACTGTGGACTTTTAAAATAATGTGACAAAACACAAAACCCAGATATTAATTCCCTCACAGAAACGACTCTCACAAAACGACACTCCTTTCCCGTAATTCCTAAGCAGCACTCTGTTCTTTTCTCACCTTTATTCCAAATCTTCGAGAACTCCTTGAAAATAACTAGCATTTACCAGCATTTACGACAGCCATTACCTTGAAGCTTCTCCGCGGAAACCTCTGAAGCCTGTGTCTAGTGCAGCTCCTCCCCAAGACTGGCTGGGAGCAGCTTCCTTCCACGCTCCTAAAAGATGCTCCGCCCCCTCTTCGTGATGGGGAAAGCACGAGGCTCTTCATTTAGGAGAAGAACGACCAAGTTAAACCGGAATACAGCTAAAGAGAAGAAATATTCCTCTTAGAGAACTTTAAAGTGTAATGGTAATATATGTCTGTTCAATTTCCATTCAACGCTCTAGGATAGGTGATTTCATGGAAAAAAGCAGCAGCAAATCTCTTTTTCACATAATAAAAGATGTGGTTAGGATGTTCCTTACCTATATTTCTTCTGACCCTCTTTTGTACTTTATTTCTGGCAAATTTAAGACCTACTGGCTAAGTTTCAAAAGAAAAACATACGCTAAGTATTTTGATTTGGATTATAGTAAATTAATACTTTATTTAAGTAGAATTAATTATTTACAATTTCGAGTCCGAACCTGGAACATAATATATCTCTCCTTTTATTCAAATTTCTTATACTTCTTTCCTTAGGTCATTTCCAAAGAAAAATCCTCAAACAAAATCTGATTATACCGAAATTGAACAAAAAATGTGTTAATAGTAAAGTCACCATAGACAAATTAAAAGATCAGCCATAAACTAAGGAGTGCTCTTGAAGTGCTTTTATTTATCCATATGCTTCTATAAACAAAAATATACCTAAGCTGGTTCTTATATTTCAATAAGAAAGAAATGAAAAACAAAATAGAGAAACGGGCAAATAACACAAGCAGAGAATTCACAACATTCTTCCCTACATCTGATATTTACTTCCCTGTGAAGAAAGCTTAAAGCAGTGTAACTTGAGGGCTCTCTGTGTCTTCTAGACTGGAGAAATACGCTTTTAGGCTAATGGATAGTTTTCCTTAAGCCTGGAGTTCTGTTAGTCTCATTTCACTCTCAAAAGTCTTCCCCTCCTAATAAAGCTGACAATTTTGGTTTCATCAGCTACTCAATTTTTTTTTACCACAATTTCTTCATTATTTTTAAGAGAGGACAATTGTAAACTTTTTGTACCCTTGAAATTACCTCAAAATGTATAATAATGCAAAAATAAGTAGAAATATATTATTGGACAAGTAAGAAAAATTTGATTAGCTCTTACAGAAGTAATGATTTAATATATGTGTACTCTGTGAAATGATTACCACAATCAAGCCAATTAACGTATCCATCACCTCACATTGTGTGAGATGAGAATGCTTTAGATCTATTTCTTAGCACATTTCAAATACACACTACATACTATTAACGACCAACTTTTCATGTACCTTTCGACCATTTGTATGTTTTCTTTGGAAAAATAACTACCCAGGTCCTTTGCTCATTTTTAAAATCAGGTTACCTGTTAGTTTTTTCTTGACATTGAATTTTATAAGTTTCTTATATATTTTGGATATTAACTCCTTATTGGATACATGTTTTGCAAATATTTTCTCCCATTCCGTGGGTTGCCTTTTCATTCTGTTGTGTATTTCCTTCATTGTGCAGAAACTTTTTAGTTTGATGTAGTCCCACTTGTTTATTCATATGATTTCTAATAGCAAGTTATCTCAAGAGCACTGATATAATTTCAAAGCTCAAAGTTTCTCAGTATTGAAACTCTATAAAAACTGCTTCTGTTCATGAAAAATTCTTCAAAATTGTGCGACAAGTTCTATGAATATGTAACAAGGACATAATACCAAGAATAATTGTTCATTGAAATATAACAATATCAAGAACAGAGAACTGATAAACTGTGTTCTTTAAAGTCACAAGACCTTGAGAAACATTGCTATTCAGAATGAAAAGGCTCTACTCTAAAGGATTGGTTTTTTATTACTGTTGACATTAGTTTTATTTTCTTTAGTATTAAAAAGTGCTCTAAAAAATCAGTGGCTGTAGAATGTAAACATATCAAAATATAAAATATTGAAAATGCCAAATATTGGTGAGGATGAGGAGCAACTGGAAGGTTCATAAACTCTTTACAGAAATGTAAATTGGAACTCACATTTTGTGAACTGTTTTGGCACTATTTTCCTAAAGCTGAACATTATAGAGGTTAAGAGAGAACTATTTAGTGTTTTAAGTAGCAGACTGGAATGTCTAAATTGGTAATATAGAAATGGTCTCCACAGAAACCTACGGGTACCCAGATGATCCAGTGGGACATAGAAAGTAAATGTTTAAAATTCAATTTCTTCCATTTTGATTAATTTTATAAGCTTCTACTTGTAAATATGTTAAATTCACATAATAAATACTATAATGTATTATATATTTTATAAAAATATCGAATAATTGGGAGGTGACAATTTTTTTTACAATGATGATAAAAATATATGTGGAAATCTCTGCTTTATGGCACTCTCACCCCACATAGCCCTCCCACTTGTTCTTTCCCAAGCCATTTGCATGATTTGGGATTACTTTCTCATAAAAAGACTCATTAATCTGAACTTGCTAAATTTCCTATATACTGATGTCACTCCTCAGGTAAGCTAACGTTACTCTCATTAAATGTTTAAGATAATAATGAGAAACTGGATTATAATGTCATGTTGTTTCAAAACGATGGGTTATTGCAAACTTCAGATAAAACCACAAAATATGTGGGTATACAGTTATTCTATTTGGACTATGTAAGTGTTTTCTCTGTAATATTATAAAGGCAAAATTCTTTGTCTTATTTTATTTTAAGTTCATGGTTACATGTGCAGGATATGCTGGTTTGTTACATAAGTAAACGTGTACCATGGTTGTTTGCTACACCTATCAACCCATCATCTAGATATTAAGCCCAGCTTGCGTAAAACCAAAATTCTAATACCAACAGTGATTGTATTTTTCTTTAATGTCAACCTAAATTTAATTTCTAAGCTCTCTAGTTGATTTTGAGACCTTGAAAATAATGATTGATTTTTTTGGATATCTGGATAATTCCTAAGAAAATCAGAATTCATAAACACAAAGCATCAAATATACCAAATTCCAATGCAACAATTTTTAGATTCTTACTTATATATGAAAGTATTTTTATAAAGCTTTTTTAATAAAGCTCAAAACAAAATAGTAAAATCAATATTGTATATGTATCATCTACTAATATGTCGAGAGGTTAATTATATTTTAAAGCTCAGTTTATACCTTTCTATGATATGTATTTGTGTGTGCATATTTGGGTCTGTGTTTAGATATACACATATAATTGTACACTAATTTAAATAAGAGTAATTTCGGAACAATAGAGAGGATTAAATAACTACAATGAAAAATGATCTTCGAATATGTAATTTGACCTCATAATGGGATTATATGAACTTATTATTTAATTAATTTATTTATTGAGACAGAGTTTCCCTCTGTCTCCCAAGATGGAGTGCAATGGAGCCATCTCAGCGCACTGCAACCTCTGCTTCCATGGCTCAAGTGATTCTTGTGCTTCAGCCTCCTGAGTAGCTGGGATTACAGGCACGCACCATCATGCCCAGCTAATGTTTATATTTTCAGTAGAGACGGGGTTTTGCCATGTTGTCCAGACTGGTCTATAAGTCCTGACCTCTAGTGATCCACCTGCCTTGGCCTCCCAAAGTGCAGGGATGACAGACTTGAGCCACCACGCCCAGCCTAAACTTATTATTTATATTTCATATATCCTATCATGATAGCAAAAGATTTAATATGCCTCACTTTCATCTTCATTTTCAATCCACACAAGGTTATTCATATCCTTTTGTGCTACCTCTTGTGCTCACAGACTGTTCATTTCAGAAAGAGCTAAATTTATATTTATTGTGCTTTTTTCTATTATGTTTATTTTGCTCTTAGGTTTGCTCTTATGTGTATTTTGCTCTTAGGTGTCTATTTTCTAATTTCAACTAAGCAGCTGATTTCCTCTAGTAGCCTCTTCTGTTATCTTTCCCCAAATTTGACCCTAAAATAATTAACTAATTAATTATAAATCTATTTTTTTGTAGAGATGGTGTCTCACTGTCAGCCACGCTGATCTCAGACTCCTGGCCTCAGACAATCCTCCCTCCTCAGCCTCCCAAAGAGCTGGGATTAGAGGCATGAGCCACTACGCCTGGGCTAACCCTAAATTTAGAATAATAAAACTGTCCCATTGTCTTATACACCCAAGTCATCTTTGACAGTTTTCAGATGGCTGGAAAATAATACAAAAGGCATACTCCCTCACCTAATAAAAGAAGGAATGAAAATATACTTAGGTATACTTGGCATGCTATTTTATAAGTAGATTCATAGTGTTCGAAGAACTACTCTTTTTCTAGACACATATTTTGGAAAAACTGCCAAATCAGAAAAAGAAAATCAGCCTCTGCTAGATTAATTTTGTATAGGTAAAGGGCTATTGTTATAAAAGTTTGACTGACTGTATCTTTTTCAGATAGATATAAGCATGCTCTTATTCATGTGTACATGCTTACACAATAACATTTTACAAATTGATGTACATTACAAGATTTCATTCCTAGGTTCTTATTCCTTCCTGTTTAGTGATAATTGTGGTCCACACTTTATAGGAAGGTTTACAAAGCCCTAGAGATTTGCCAATCGCAGTACATAAAACACAGACTGACCGACTTACACTTACTTATGGTAATTATCACCTAAGTTCTTAAGAAAAGGTCATGGTTACGGCCATATATGTATTATATGCAATAGGGAAATCCAGGATTCTCCATCTGATATATTCAATCACTCTAATAAATTAACCCAAATCTGTCAGTCTTGCATTTTCTCCACTGTCACAAGGGCATGTATCACAAACTATAGGTCAAAGATCGGGTATTATGAAAGACAGGTCCAAGAAAGTTAGCCTTAGAGTCATCGTGAAATGCATTGTGGAAAGGACCCAAGATTCAAAATTTCCCAGACCATGTCAGCTCAGAAGCAGGGGACTTCAGGAGGTAGACAGCAATTCCAAAACAAATGAAACAAGGATTTGTTACACGAGACTAAGAGAGGGCTGAATGTAAGGAAGAAAAAAAATCTAATTATGATTATTTGCATGGGGATGTTTTAGACATTGTGTTTACAGGTATTCTCTATTCTGACAGTCTTATGCCACAGTGTTTTTCTCTTTCTCCCTCTCCTTTTTCTTCTCTTTCTCCTTCTCCTCCTCTTCTTTTTATATTTTAAATCTCCAAATCACAGCATACCAGAAATATCTCACTCTTTAAGGTAAATTTCCTGGTCTTTATTCTCTAACTTTGGAGGAAGTAAGTTCATAAAATTGGTAAAGAACATTTCTGGAGTAAAAGGGACTTTTTAAAATAGAGGTTTGGATTTTTTCACAATCTTCAGACAAACAGTTATCAGGGCTTGGTAGTTTCTCATCATGAAAGGGTTGGCAACAGTATAATAAGGAGGTGTGAGTGTGTTCAGTAACACTCAATGCACTTATGCAAATATATCAAGATACGTAAACCAAATACTCTAAAAGCCCAGATGAATGGACAAAATTAATTTGTTACTATTAAGATTGATTTACTTGGTAATTTTATTTAGAAATTGCTCCTAGATGTTGGAAACCGAGTTAAATGATTCATATAAATAAATACATTCCTTGCTGATAATCATGGTTCTAATAACAGTGTGTAAAGTAAGCCTATGTCTAAGTTTCACTGTATTAAAAAATTATAGTAAACAATTAATCCAACAATATGTTAAAATGTGAATGATTATTGCCTTTTGGGAGAGGAGACCAAAAAAAAGATATAGTCAAAAGGAAAAAAAAAAACCTTGCCAAGCTCAGAAATGGGCAAACTATATATTCTACATATTTACTTTCAGATTGAAAGAAAATCACTGGCAATAATTTTTTTGGTGTTCTGCTTTCTATCTTTATTGATTTGATTTTATGCCTCCTTGTCAGATGTCCCTATTCCACACTGTTGCTGGAGGATGAAAGCTTTTAATCTCAAGCAGATAAATTCTGAACATTTGCTGCTTAAATACAAGATTTTTTTTGTTTTGTTTTCTGACTGATAGCATGTACTGAAGGTACTTTTTATTTTCGACTGATAGTCAGCATGTACTGTACTGCCACAAGCTTTCTTTGTAACAACTGGAAAGGACATTATATCTTTAGACTTTATGAAAGGACACTTTCTTCATTATTAGGAAAACCTACTTGTTTTTGTAAGCATTCTTAGTTCCCAAATTTTTAATCATTTAATTTCAACACCTATTATCACCTGGCACACTCTCTTTTAAATGTTTCTGTTGTTTTGCTGGTTGCCTTGCTGGTAAGTTAACAAAATTTGATACATGGTAGAGATAAATTTGTCTAAAGCAAATTGGTATCAGTATGATATCCAAAGTATGTAACAACTCCGAAGGCTTAAACCTTGACCAGTATCTAACACTGGCTATGGACAAACAATATGTAAGAATGCCTACTGGCTGAATGTAAGGCCACCTTAAGCACAAGAGCAAGAAAATTTAATGGAGTTGAGCTGCTGGATACTGAGAAAGGCAAACTAGTCAATCATTGCTAGGGCCAAAGGAGCCTGAGAAATCTCTGGGCAAATGTGTGGGAACAGGGTGGAGAGGGAAAAAGTGCTTCCTAGAGAGATGAGCTCCCACAAAGAATCTGCTGACACATGGCCCACAGGAATATGTTTGAGTTTGCCATATTTGGGAATTTTTGTGTTTGAGTCAATATGTAAAACCTGCGCATTGCCGACAGCTAATAATGATATGAGTTAGACAGCTTAGGTTAATGTTATACTAAGATTTTACAATAAAATGCTAAGGTTTCTGAAGATCTGACAACTGCATCATCACGGTGTACACATAATAAAAAACAAACCAACAAACAAAAAATTCTAACTCTTGCCACATTCTGAAATCACATGTTAAAGAGACAAAGCTTCAGTGAGACACAACTCTTCTTGGGATTGACAAGCAAAGAGCAGGACTTTCTGCCATCAATCTTGGGAATTCTAAAGCAATAAAGAGTCATCTTATTACCTAGGGGATCTATAAAAGGGCCATCCTGGACCAGAATTATTTCTGTATCTACTCTGTATGAAGGTCATTATCATTTCCTAGTGAGGATATTTGGAGACTATTCACAAGGTGAGCTGTTTAGCCTTAATAAATTGTCAGGGATGCATATACCCAGATGGTTACATTTTTTATTTCTCAGCATTACAGGCAGTCTGATAGATAAGAATTTATTTCCCAGCTCTACCACTCATCACGTCATCTTAAGTAAGTTTCTTAATTTCTATGTACCTCAGTTTCCTCATCTATAAAATGTGAGTAATTTTAGTATCTAACACTAGAGTTGACAGAAGTAATCAAAACGATACTGTAGTTCACCTGAAATAAAAACATGTGGGAATTTCCAGGAAACTTTTGAGAATAAGTGTAAGTAGGGAAAATGAACACTGCCATACATAAAGTCATATAAGTGAAATTCCAATAATTAAAAGTGTTTAGTACCACTAACCTACCTATGCATGGAGCAAGCAGCTAATGAAGACATAGTGAGAATGGGAGAAAGGGAAAAAGAAATCCAAGTGAATCATGGATCATCTGAAGATACACATGGTCTGTTAATGTATAGTCATGCATTGTTCAATGACAAGAATGCATCCTGAGAAATGCATCATTAGGCAATTTCTTAGTTGTGTGAATATCAGAAAGTGTACTTACACAAACTTAGATGGTATGGCCTACTATAATCCTATGCTATAAACCTGTACAACATGTTACCGTATAATATAGGCAGTTGCAACACAATGGTAGGTATTTGTGTATGTAAGCATATCTAAACATATAAAAGGTACTTTTAAATACAGTATAAAAGATAAAATATGGTATACCTATATAGGGCATGTACAGTGAATGAAGCTTTCAGGACTAGAAGTTGCTCTGGGTGAGTCAGTGAGTGGTGAAGGACTGTGAAGGCCTAGGACATTATTGTACACTACTGTAGATTTTATAAACACTGGACACCTAAACTACACTAAATTAATTAAAATTATTTTTCCTCAATAACAAATTAACCTTAGCTTACTATAACTCTTCTGCTTTACAAACTTTCATATTTTAACTCTTTATTATTTTGTAATAACATTTAGCTTAGAACACATATTGTATAGTTGTACAAAGATATTTTCTTCTTTTGTATTCTCATTCTATAAGCTCTTCCCTATTTTTAAAACCTTTAACTTTTTTTTTTTTTACTTTTAAAACTTAAAAAAAAACTAAAACACACATACATTATCCTAGGTCCTTTGCAGGGTCAAGATCATCAGTAAGTCAGACAGTAAGTCAGACAGTAAGTCTTCCACCTCCACATATTGTTTCATTGGAAGGTCTTCAGGGGCGATAACAAGCATGGAGCTGTCATCTCCTATGATAACAAGCCTTATTCTGGAATACCTCCTGAAGGAACTGCCTGAGGATGTTTTACAGTTAACTTTTAAAAAATAAGTAGAAGAAATACACTCCAAAATAGCAAGACAATGTATAGTATAGTAAATCCATAAATGAGTAACAGTTCTTAATTATTGTTATCAAGTATGTACTGCACATAATTATATGTGTTAAATTATGCTTTTATACAATTGGCAGTACAGTAGGTTTGTTTGCACAAGTGGATGAATAATGTACTGCTCTAGATGTTGCAACAGCTATGATGGACTTCACTAGGTCATGGGAACTTTTTAGCTCCATTATAATCTATGAGACAACGGTTGCATATGCTGTTTGTTGTCAACCAAACCATTATTATTCAGTGCATGACTTTACGTAAATATAGACTAGAATTCTAACATAAATTATTTACATCCTGGAACAATCCTTGGGACATTGGCATGTTTTAAATTCCTGGTTCTCTACTAATGCAAGGCTTTTAATACGGCTCTTTTAGGACTACTAATTGATATCACCTTCGGTGCCCTCATCTTTTCCTCCTAAAACTGCAAAGGGGTTTACACACTTGTTTTGAGTGGGCAATACTTGAAGATACTGGATTAAGTACAAGAAGAAAAGGAGAATCAGAAAAGAAAAAAGTCCCATATCAGGAAAATAATCTTGTCAATGAAGATGCAG
The DNA here is from genome assembly GCA_963574635.1 of Cheracebus regulus. NCBI lineage: Eukaryota > Metazoa > Chordata > Mammalia > Primates > Pitheciidae > Cheracebus > Cheracebus regulus. Next base: position 8,938 of record CAUYQU010078152.1, on the reverse strand, counting down.
TAGAGATACGAGAACCAAAAGAGTGGGGATAGTACAGAGGAGATCTCATACATGGAATATATGTTTAAAAAAGAACTATAAGAGTACTATCATAACACCCTAAAACCAATATAGTCTCATTATTGTTCACTTATTTTAACTTGTGAGTATATTTGTACTCAAGTATGTGACAGCAACACTGATGTTACAGAAGCCCACATGCTCAATGTCACCTGCCACTTTTGTTTTCGGAGCCAAAGCCCATGAGTGCCCTGAAGCTATAAAGATCAAAGTATGTAAGTGCTGTGTTTCCAAGCCTGCTAGAACTCCCACTGCCTCTGTCAGAGCCAGAGCCAGAAGGACACTGCTGCCTAGGCTGCCCGAGCATCTGTGATATCACAGCCAGGACCATTCTGCCTGAGCAGGAACCCAGGAGACTACATTTCTACGGGGAAACCCACACTCCTACTGAGGAGTCTACCTCCCCACTCCTACTGCTACAGTTATTGGAAACTTATATTTCCAAAAAGGGTGGTGGAGGGAGAGAGAGAGAGACAGAGAGATGGAGAGAGAGAGAGAGAGAGAGAGAGAGAGAGAGAGAGAGAGAAAGAGAGAGAGAAAGAACAATGGCTTCTCTCTTAATCCCACCTTCCAATCTCTTACCAGTTTCTCCCATTGACATAATCTAATAGATTTCAAGGTGGCAAGAGAGTCTGGGTGAACTAGTCTACGGGCTTCCATTACCTATACAGGAGAATAGAAAAAGAACTGAGAGAATCAGATAGACAATAGGATTATAATGTCTTTATTGTCAATATTTCTCCGTAAAATAATTATAAGTGCTCGTAGAAAAATACAAAAATACAAGATATATAAGGAAGATAGTGTAAAACGCCAGAGATGCTTACAGTTAATATTTGTGATTTTCATCCTTCATAAATTTTCACACATATATATCTGAATATTATTGGATACTATGGTTTTTAAATTCAACACCATATTTAAATATTTTTAAATCAAAAATATTTTTTCATCGTTTAAAAGATTATTTTGAACAAGACATTCTTTATGTTTCTAAAATATCTCATTTTTCTGGTAGCAAAACTAATGTAAATTTTTAAAGAAAAATTGAACCAGGAGAATGTTATCATATAGATGTTGATATAATCCTATATCTCCATCACCCCCAGTCCCTGCCTGCCTATCCAGATATGCTCTATTAATTATTGGCAGATATTTTCTACATTTTTTTACATATTGTTCAAACATATGTATCCTGTTTCGAAAATGGGGCCATATGATACATTCCATTCTGCATTTTGCCTTTTAAAAAACATAACATGACGTTTCCATATTGCTACATATATAGCAACTTCATTGTTTTTAGAAGCAACATATTGTAAAATCTTATGGATAGGCTGTCTACTATGGTTTGAAAGTATATTCCTCCAGAATTCATATGTTGGAACCTAAACTCTAAGGTGATGGTGTTAAGAGGTGGGGCTTTCAGGAAAGCGATTAAGTCAGAAGTGCTCTGCCCTTGTGAATGAGATTGATGCCCTTAAAAAAGAGGCTTCGGTGAACTGCCTGGCCCTTCCATATCTTCTGCCATGTGAGGACACTGTTTCTCCCTTTTGCCCCTTCTGCCATGTGAAGATGCAGCAAGAAGGTGCAAGCCCTTTTCAGACACTGAGTCTGCTGGCACCTTGATCTTGGACTTCCTAGCCTCCAGAACTGTGAGAAATATTTATATTATTTATAAATTATCCAGTCTAAGGAGTTTCTGCTATAGCAGCAGGAAAGGACTAAGACACCTTACTTACTGTTTAATAACTTGCTTTTTCTTTAAACTGCTTTATTGAGGTATAATTGACCTAAAATAAACCACATGTATTTAAAGTACATAACTTAATATGTTTTGATATATGTATAAACTGTTAAACTATCATCACAATCATCATAGCAGATTTTCCTTGCACCACTTTTTAATCACTCCCCACTCAGTCCCTATCCCTAGTCAATCACTTATCTGCTTTCTGTCACTATAGATTTGTTTTTCTAGAATTTTATATGCGTACATTTGTACAGTGAGCCACCTTCTTTATCAGCTTCTTTTACTCAGAAGAATTATTTTGAGATTCATTCTTCTTGGTATATGTATCAATAGTTTATTCCTTTTTATTGCTGATTAGTAGTCCATTGAATTTACATACAACAGTTTGTTTAGCCACTCATCTATTAATGGGCATTTTTATTGCTTCCAGTTTGGGGCTGTTACAAATAAAGCTGCTACAAAATTTATGTAAAAACTTTGTGTAGTCATATTTTTTTTCTTTTGCATAAATACCTAATGGTGGAATGACTGGATCATATAGATGTATGCTTAACATTTTAAGAAACTGCCAAACTTTTCCAAAGCATCATTTTACATTCCCATCAAAAATATATGAACGTTCAGTTCTCCACATTTTCACCAACACTTGGTGTACACAATTTTTAACTGCTCTATTAAGTGTGCAGTTGCTTCCTTATTAATTATGATGTTGAACATCCTTCATGTGATTATTTGCCATTCATATATCTTCCTAGTGAAATGTTGACTCAAATATTTTCCCTATTTTTATTGGGTCATTTTTTTCTTGTTATTTAATTTTAAGGATTCTGTATACATTCTGTATAGAAGTCTTTCATCAGATATATTCTTTTAAAATTTTTCTTGCAGTTTATGAAGTTTTTTCATCCTCATAACTCTTCAAACAGTACAATTTTTACATTTTGATGAAGTCTGACTTATTATTTCATTCCCTTAAGGATTATGATATGCCGTCGTATATAAGAAATCTGTGCCTAAACTGAAAGCCATAAAGGTTTTCTTCTATATGTTTTCAATGTTTTATGGTTTTAGATTTCACATTTGGTTCTATGATTTATTTTTAATATTTTGAACAAAACATGAGTTTTTACATGTATATTCAATTATTCCTGTGTCACTTGTTGAAAAGAATCTGTTTCTTCCTCTGAATTGCCTTTGTATCTGTGTAAAATATCAAATGTCCATATAAGTGTGATGTATTTCTGACGTCTCTCTTCTATTTCATTGCTCTATTTGTTTATTTTTACAATAGCACTACATTATCCTGATTAATGCACCTTTAAAAGAAGTCAGGAAGCATGTCCTCCAACTTTGTTCTTTATCAAAGTTGTTTTGGCTGTTCAACCTTCTTTGCATTTTCATTTAAATTTTAGAATCTCCTACTTAATTTCTACAAAAAGACTGCTAGGATATTGACTGGAATTGTAGTGACTCTATTGATCAATTTAAGTGGAATTGACACCCTAACAATTGAGTGCCCAATCCGTGAATATTATGTCTCTAAAATCTATATTGTTGTTTATCAGTATAGTCATTTGAGCTTCCTTTTGATTAGTGTTATCATGGTATATTGTTTCCATCCTTTCACTTTACTTTTCGGTGTGTCTTAATAACTACAGTGAGTTTCTTGCAAGCAGCCTGTAGTTTAGTCTTGCTTTTTAACCCAATCTTACAGTCTCTGGTTTTGGGCTGTTTAGACCATTTACATGAAATATGGTTGTTGATATGATTGGATTTAAACGTAACATCTTGCTATTTTTTTAAAAAAATTTACTTTAAGTTCTGGGATATATGTGCAGAACGTGAAGGTTTATTACATAGACATACATGTGCCATGGTGGTTTGGTGCATCTGTAAACCTGTGGTGTTTGCTTTTCTGTTCCTATGTTAGCTTGCTGAGAATGATGGCATCCAGCTTTATCCATGTCCCTGCAAAGGACATAAACCCATTATTTTTTATAGGTGCATAGTATTCTATGGTGTAAATATGCCACATTTTCTTTACCCAGTGTATCACTGATGGACATTTGGGTTGGTTCCAAGTCTTTACTATTTTATATAGTGCTGTAATAAACATATAAGTGCATGCGTCTTTATAGTATAATGATTTATAATCCTTTGTGTATATACCCAGTAAGGGGATTGCTGGATCAAACGATATTTCTGGTTCTAGATCCTTGAGGAATCAACACACTGTCTTCCACAATAGTTGAACTAATTTATACTCACACCAACAGTGTAAAAGCATTCATATTTCTCCACAACCTTGTCAGCATCTCTTGTTTCCTGACTTTTTAATAATTGCCATTCTGTTTGGCATGAGGTAGTATATCATTGTGATTTTATTTGCATTTCTCTAATGACCAATGATGATGAGCTTTTTTTCATGTTTGTTGGCCACATAAATGTCTTCTTTTGAGAAGTGTCTGCTCATATTCTTTGTCTGCTTTTTAATGGGGTTGGTTTTTTTTTTCTTGTAAATTTGTTTTAATTCCTCTGGATATTAGACCTTTGTCAGATGGGTAGCTTGCAAAAATTTTCTCCCATTTTGTAGGTTGCCAGTTCAGTCTGATGATAATTTCTTTTGCTGTGTGGAAGCTCTTTAATTTTATTAGACCCCATTTGTCAATTTTGGCCTTTGTTGCAATTGCTTTTGGTGTTTTAGTCATGAAGTCTTTGCCCATACCTATGTCCTGAATGGTATTGCTCAGGTTTTCTTATAGGGTTGTTATGATTCTGGGTTTTACATTTAAGTCTTTAATTCATCTTGAGTTAATTTTTGCATAAGGTGTAAGGAAGAGGTCCAGTTTCAGTTTTCTTCATATGGCTAGCCAGTTTTCCCAGCACCATTTATTAAATAGGGAATCCTCTCCCCATTGCTTGTTTTTGTGAGATTTGTCAAAGATCAGATGGTTGTAAATGTGTGGCAGTATTTCTGAGGTCTCTGTTCTGTTTCATTGGTCTATATATATGTTTTGGTACCAATACCATGCTGTTTTGGTTACTGTAACCTTGTAGTATAGTTTGAAGTCAGGCAGCATTGTGCCTCCAGCTTTGTTCTTTTTTGCTTAGAATTGTCTCACCTATACAGGCTCCTTTTTGGTTCCATATGAAATTTAACATAGTTTTTTCTAATTCTGTGAAGAAAGTTACTAGTAGCTTGATGGGAAAAACACTGAATCTATAAATTACTTTGGGCATTATAGCCATTTACATGATATTGAGTCTTCCTATACACAAGCAGAGAATGTTTTTCCATTTGTTTTTGTCCTCTCTTATTTCCTTGAGGAGTAGTTTGTAGTTCTGGAAGAGGTCCTTCACATACCCCATAAGTTGTAGTTGTAGGTATTAAATTCTCTTTGTAGCAATTGTGAATAGGAGTCCACTCATGATTTGGCTCTCTGCTTGTTTATTGTTGGTGTATAGGAATGCTTGTGATTTTTGCTCATTGACTTTATATCCTGAGACTTTGCTGAAGTTGTTTATTAGCTTAAGGAATTTTGGGGCTGAGACTAAAGGATACCTTCTCTCGCCATTCCTATTCAAAACAGTATTGTAAGTTCTGGCCAGGGTAATCAGGCAAAAGAAATAAATAAAGCGTATTCAAATAGTAAGAGAGGAATTCAAATTTTCTCTGTTTGCAGATGACATGATTCTATATTTTGCTAATTGTTTTCTATTTGCCTCATCTTCTCTTTGTTGCTCTTTTCCTCTTGTTCTGCCTTCTTTTGAGTTAATTGGGTATGTTTCATGATTTCATTTTAAATGTCTTTAACTTATGACAGTGTATCTTCAAGTTATATTATACAATTTCATGCCTTGATTTTTATTAACTACTGAATAATGCTACCAGGATGCTAAAGATGGTGATCTTAACACATTCCAGTATAGTATTCTTTTAAAATACAAAAGTATTGAAAACGAAGAACTCTGCCTTTATCATGCTAAGCTGATATTATTTTTTGTCTTATCCTCTCTTCTAAGCCCATCGTCCTCCTTTTCGCTTTGTTGCTATCACCTTCCATTCTTTTCTCATTGCCTCCCAGGCAAGCAGCTGGTCAGTCATTGTTCAGTGTCCAGCTTTCTGTAGCCTAAAACTAGTAGTCTTTGCTCCAGATAACCCTCTTTCCTTGAGCTGTTGTGAGCTTTGAGGCAGGTGGCTCAAGCTAGAGATAAAACAGAACCTTCTGGCAGTCCCCTGTTAATTATCTTCAGCCCAGGCTTTTGCTAGATGGAATGGAAAAGTAACTTTATTTGACACAAAGCTTTTAAATCAGGCAAATTGTCGGGGGAGAGAGTTAGCATGTATGGATGTAAGGATGAGGGAAATGAAGCAAGAGGAAGCTCTTGCCATGATCAGACATGCAGCTGCCTACCTAATGAGGACTTCAAGCCCCACCACACAGCATGCTTTCTTTCTCTCCTGGCTTGGGGTAAGAAGTGGCCGTGGAGTTTGGCAATGCTAATCTCAATGTCATAACATATAGTTTAGGCTGAGGATAAAGAAGAAAGATTTTAAGTTTGTAGTAAAAGTGGTCTCTGCTGGGGAAGGGATTTTTTTTCTTTAATAAAAAGGAGATTTCTTAGTTCATGTATCAAGAAGCCTTAAAGTTGGGTGTTTCCACAATTGGTAAATACAGCAACTCATAGAATTTTGACGATTCCATGAGCTGCTCATCAAAATTATTTCCTATTTCTGCTCTGCCATCTTCAGGATATTATTGGTTGCTCCCCTCATAGTAGTAAGATGGCTGTAGCATTTCCAAACATCCAGAAAAAGGAAGAATTTTAGGAGGTGGAGTAGGGTCAAACATAAAATATATATACATATATGCATTGTTTAGAACATTAAACTATTTCACTTAGAGTACTTCCCTCCCAAAGAGGGATGTTTGAAAGAACTCTGAAGGACAGAAGGAATTAGTTGGGTTGCCAATTTCCTCTCCACTGCTGGACATGAGATGGAGAGCCTGAGGGACAGGATCTGTAGGCAGCTTCTAAGAGTAAACTTCACATAGGAAGGGATCTAAGAACACATTGCCAGGGGCTTGAGAAGGTTACTGAGTGAGTTATTGGGAGTCTTAATAAAATAAGTTAGTTGTTAGGTCCATTCATTAATTAGTTCCAGTTCTCCCTGAAATGAGTAAAAACTAGAAGGCTTCTCCCCACATTGTTGTGCCCCTTCATTCATTTTTTTTTTCGCTCTGTTAACATCTACGCTAAGGTATAGAACTGCCTGGGGGGCAAGGTTAGGAATCTCTTCACTACCCTGATTCTAGATTCCTGGCTCTACCCTGTCTGTCCCTTTTCTCTTAGCAGATCTTTCTCTTCCCTGAATGTTTTCTTCTTTCCCTGGACAGGCAGCCTTCTGTGTGTATATTCAGAGGCAGTGATGATCTGCTGTCCAGGCGGCTTCATCCTGCCAACAGAATGCTCAGGGTCACTGAACCACTGCTTCTCTTTTGAAAGTAGAGATGGCTGCCACTTTCACGTGGCCTCCAGAGTGTCTCCACCTATACCCTATGCTCCCCTGCCACACTGATGGCTCAAGACAAGGCTGGCAAACCCTCCCAGAAACATCTCTGACCTAGAGAGCCTCTCTCTTCCCCACTCTCATGAGGCATTGCCAAGCCAAGTGCTCACGTTGAGCCAGTGAACCAGCCACAGAGCAAGAGGGTTTGTTTTCAGTCCCCTCTGTCTGAGTCAGAACCAGAGAGCATGCTGAATGCCGCCTGCTTGCTCGGTAAGGATGCTCCACCTGAGTCAGTGCTCTCAACTGGCAGTGCAATACTTGTAGAAGTAGGAGGAAACAGTCCTCATTGGGAAGAAGCAAGGGCAAGAACCCAAGTGCCTCACCTCGAAAGGAGGCTCTGTTCCCTGGAGTCAGGGTGGACTGCAAAGCTTTGGCTGAGACTTGGAATTTGAAATACCATAAACCCTGCTGAACAGAGTGTCTGTTCAGCAAACTAACCAGCATTCCCCATGGCCTAGAGCAGACAATAATACAGAAGTCTGGAAAAAAAACAAAAACAGAATATCAGTGTTTTCAGAACCTTGGACCACTCCTGCCCTGTACCTTAGTCATCAAAGCAGAAGCCTGGTTTTGCTCTATCAAGACTGAAAACGTACACTACCAAACACTCAGTACACTGTTGAGCCCCAGTGGTGGAAGGGAGGAGGACCTTTCTTCCTGTGCTAATTGCATAGAGGCTACAGGGGTTAGCCTGGACTAAAGGCATCCTTGTCTTTTGAGCTATTCACCTCAGTAGAAAAGAATCTAAGGGAAGATCACTGTAGTTAGTTTAAATCTTTTGACCTCTGACCCCCTGGAAATGTCTGCTGGGTACTTCTAATTCCACAGGTCATCAGATCCCTGTTTGATAATATATGAACAATAAAAACAACTCTCACTTATTCCTATTGTAAAAAAATAAAAAAGAATTTTCCGCAGTATACTTTTATTTCTCCATCCCCAAACTTTGTGCTATTGTTGTCATACATTTTACTTATACATATGTTTTAAAATCCACAGTATCTTTATATCATTTAAATAGTTAATTTTAAAGACACTTAAAAAATAGGAAAATATTTGTTTGATTTATTTATGTGGTTACCATCTCCAGTACACTTATGTTACTTTGTGTAGCCAAATTTTATTTGAAATCATATTCCATTTCCCTGAAGGACTTCCTGTGGCATATCTTGTAGTAGAATTGTGCAGGTGGCAACCACTTTCAGATTTGTATGTCTGAAAACCTATGTATTTCTCATTTCATTTTGAAAGGTATTTTCACTGAGTTAGATATTCAGGTTAATTTTTTCTTAATTAATTTAAAGATGTAGTTACACTGTCATCTAACTTGCATTGTTTCCAATGAGAAATTAAAGATCATCATTTCCTTGGTACTCTGCACACAATGTGCTTTTTTTCTTGCTTTTAAAATTTACTGGAGAGAGATCCAAGATGGCCGATCACTAGCAGCTCAGGATTGCAGCTCCCAGTAAAAGCGCAAAGAGCCAGTGGACGCCACACTTACCGATAAATTTTCACTGCCCACGGACCAGGACATTCCCAGTGGAGGAGCC
>CAUYQU010078151.1:0-11034 GCA_963574635.1 Cheracebus regulus | reverse complement strand
TTTCCCACTATTATGCGGAGAAATGCCAGATATAGGTGATGGGGAGGAAGGCAGCAAATCACACTGCCATGTGTGTACCTATGCAACAATCTTGCATGTTCTTCACATGTACCACAAAACCTAAAATGCAATAAAAAAAAAAGCACTCTCCCACTATTATCGTGTGGGAGTCTAAGTCTCTTTGTAAGTCATTAAGAACTTGCTTTATGTATCTGGGTGCTCCTGTATTGGATGCATATATATTTAGGATCATTAGCTCTTCTTGTTGCATTGATCCTTTTACCATTATGTAATGTCCTTCTTTCTCTCTTTTGATTTTTGTTGGTTTAAAATATTTTATCAGAGACTAGGATTGCAACTCCTGCTTTTTTTTTGCTCTCCATTTGTTTGGTAAATCTTCCTCCATCCTTTTATTTTGAGCCTTTGTGTATCCTTGCATGTGAGATGCGTTTCCTGGATACAGCATACCGGTGGGTTTAGGCTTTTTATCTAATTTGCTAGTCTGTGTCTTTTGACTGGGGCATTTAGCCCATTTACATTTAGGGTTAAAATTGTTATGTGTGAATTTCATCCTGCCATTTTGGTGCTAGCTGGTTGTTTTGCCCATTAGTTGATGCAGTTTCTTCATTGTGTCGATGCTGTTTACTACTTGGTACTTTTTTGGAGTGGCTGCTACTCGTTGTTCCTTTCTATGTTTAGTGCTTCTTTCAGGAGTTCTTGTAAAGTGGCCTGGTTGTGATGAAATCTCTGAGTAATTGCTTGTTCATAAAGGATTTTATTTCTCCTTCGCTTATGAAACTTTGGCTGGATATGAAATTCTAGGTTGAAAGTTCTTTTCTTTAAGGATGTTGAATATTGGCCCCCCACTCTCTTCTGGCTTGTAGGGTTTTTGCTGAGAGATCTACTGTGAGTCTGATGGGCTTCCCTTTGTGGGTGACCCGACCTTTCTCTCTGACTGCCCTCAGCATTTTCTCCTTCATTTCAACCCTGGTGAATCTGACGATTTTGTGCCTGGTGGTTGCTCTTCTTGAGGAATATCTTTGTGGTGTTCTATGTATTTCCTGGACTTGAATATTGGCCTGCTTTGCTAGATTGGGGAAGTTCTCCTGGATAATATCCTGAAGAGTGTTTTCCAGCTTGGATTCATCCTCTCCGTCACATTCAGGTACACCTATCCAATGTAGATTAGGTCTTTTCACATAATCCCATAATTCTTGGAGGCTTTGTTCGTTTCTCTTTACTCTTTTTTCTCTAATCTTGCTTTCTTGCTTTATTTCATTGAGTTGCTCTTGGACCTCTGAAATCCTTTCTTCTGCTTGGTCAGTTCGGCCATTGAAACTTGTGTATGCTTCGTGAAGTTCTCGTGTTGTGTTTTTCAGCTCCATCAATTCATTTATGTTCCTCTCAAAGCTGTTTATTCTTGTTAGCATTTCATCAAACCTTTTTTCAAGATTCTTAGTTTCTTTGCATTGGGTTAGAACATGTTCTTTTAGCTCAGAAAAGTTGGTTATTACCCACTTTCTGAAGCCTGTTTCTGACAGTTCATCAGAGTCATTCTCCACCCAGCCTTGTTCCCTTGCTGGTGAGGAGTTATGATCTCTTGGAGGAGGAGAGGCATTCTGGTTTTGGGTGTTTACATCCTTTTTGTGCTGGTTTCTTCCCATCTTTGTGGATTTATTTACCTGTGGTCTTTGTAGTTGGTGACTTTAAGATTGGGCCTCTGTTTCAGTGGACATCCTGTTTGTTGATGATGAAGCATTTCTTTCTGTTTCTTAGTTTTCCTTCTAACAATCAGGCCCCTCTGCTGTAGGACTGCTTGAGGTCCACTCCAGACCCTGCTTGCCTGGATCTCACCTGCAGTGGCTGCTGAACAGTAAGGGTTGCTGCCAGTTTCTTCTGCTACTATCTTTGTCCCAGAAGGATACCTACCAGATGTCAGTCTGAGCTCTCCTTTATGAGTTGACTCTTTGGATATACGGGGGTTGAGGAGCTGCTTGAGGAGACAGTCTGTCCTATAGAGGAGCTCAAGTGCTGAGCTGTGAGCTCCATTGTTCCATTCAGAGCTGCTGGGCAGGTACGTTTAAGTCTGATGCAGTAGAACTCATAACAGCTTTTTTTTCCCCAGGTGCTCTGTCCAAGGAAGGTAGGGCTTTATTTATAAGTTTCTGTTGTGCTACTTCCTTTTTTCAGAGCTGCCTTGCCCAGCAAGGAGGCAGCCTAGTCACAGTCTACCAGCAGAGGCATTGCTGATCTGCTGTGGGCTCCACCCAGCTGCTGTGTGAACTTCTCTGCAGTCCTCTTTGTAGGGATAGAGTTAGAACTGCCTCAGCAATGATGGGCTGCCTTGGTAATGGCGGACCGCCTTGGCAATGGCGGACCACCTCAGCAATGGCGGACTACCTCGGTAGTGGTGAACTGCCTCAGTAATGGCAGACGCCCCTCCCCCACAGAGCTGGACCATCCCGGGTTCAGCTGTGCTTGCTGTGAAACTCTCAATCCAGAGTCTTTCAGATTGCTGGTCTTTGTGGAGGTGGGACTGGCCATGACTGATCACCTGGCTCCCTGCCTCAGACCCCTTTTTTTTTCAGTTGAACGGGCAACTCTGTCTCCCAGATTTTCCAGTCACAAGTTGAAACAGTGCCCGAATTTGTGTGAGTTCTTGTGCAGAAACCTGCTGCGCCAGTTGAAACAGCTGCACTGGGGGCTTGTGGCGCTTTTGCGCCTGGGAATCTCCTGCCCTATCTCCCTGTTCAGTCCCCTTTTTTTCAGTTGAACAGGCGACTCTGTCTCCCAGGCATTCCAGTCGCCAGTCGAAAAGGTGCCCAGATTTGTGTGAGATTTTGTGCGGAGACCTGCTGCGCCAGCTGAAACAGCCGCGCTGGAGGCTCATGGCACTTTTTTGCCCGGGAATCTCCTGGCCTGGCTCCCTATTTCAGTCCCCTTTTTATCAGTTGAATGGGCGACTCTGTCTCCCAGGTGCTCCAGTCACCAGCTGAAATAGCACCTGGACCCATGTGAGTTTTTTGTGTGGAGATCCACCGTACTGGCCAAAACAGCTGCGCTGGAGACTCATGGTGCTCCTCCACCTGGGAATCTCCTGGTCTGTGGGCAATAAAAATCCGTCTGGAAATGTGGCAACCACTCACCCTCCACGCTCTCACTGGGAGCTGCAATCCAGAGCTGCTCCTACTCGGCCATCTTGGATCCCCTTCTATGTTGAGTGTTTTTATCATGAAAGGATGTTAGATTTTTGTCGGTTACTTTTCCTGCATAATTGAGATGATCATGTGTGCTTTTTTCTTTTATTCTCTTAATATGGTGTATTACATTGATTGATGTTTGTATGTTGAACCAACATTGCTTTCCTTGGATAAATTCTACTTGGACATGACATATAAATCTTTTATGCTGCTAGTGTCAATTTGCCAGGATTTTTGCATATATATTTATAAGAGATTTGAGTCTGTAATGTTCAGGTATCAGGGTAATACTGGCTTCAAAGAATTAGGAGGTATTTCCTCCTATTTTTTGAGAGTTTGAGAAGAATTAGTGTCACTTCTTCTTTAAACATTAGAAAGGCCGGGCATGGTGGCTCATGCTTATAATCCCAGCACTTAGGGAGACCAAGAGAGTGGATCACCTGAAGTTGGGAGTTCAAGACCAGCCTGACCAACATGGAGAAACCCTATGTCTACTAAAAAATACAAAATTAGCTGGACGTGGTGGCTCATGCCTGTAATCCCAGCTACTCGGGAGGCTGAGGAAGGAGAATCACTTGAACCTTGGAGGCCGAGGTTGCAGTGAGCCAAGACTACACCATTGCCCTCCAGCCTGGACAACAAGAGTGAAACTCCATCTCAAAAAAAAAAAAAAAATAGTAGAATTCACCAGTGAAGCTACCTGGTCCTGGGCTTTTCTTTATTGTGAATATTTTGAATATTAACTCTATGTCTTTACATGCTGTTGATTTATTCAGATTTTCTAGTTTTTCATAATTCAATCCTGATATGTGTTTCTGGAAATTTGCCCATTTCATCTAGGTTATCTAACTTATTAGCATGCAGTTGATCATAGTATCCCTTTATGATTTCTTTCATTTCTACAAGGCCAGTAGAAATATCCCTTTTATATTCCTGACTTTATGATTTGGCCCCTCCATCCCTTCTTTCCTTCCACGCCCCCACTCCATACTTTCTTTCCTTCCTTCATCAGTCTAGCTAAAGATTTGCCAATTTTGTTGATCTTCTCAAAGTACTGACTTTTGGAATCACTGTTCTCTGTTGTTTTTTATTCTCCATTTAGTTTGTTTTTTCTTTCATTTTCTTTTTTTTTTTTTTCTTCTGCTTACTTTGGGTTTAGTTTGCTTTTCTTTTTCTGATGTCTTACAGTGGAAGCTTAGGTTATTGATTTGAGAGCTCTCTTTTTTAACATAGCTATTTGCAGCTGTAAATTTCCCTCAGTACTGCTTTCACTGCATCCTGTAAGTTTTTGTATGTTTTGTTCTTTTTTTTTTTTTTTTTGAGATGGAGTTTCGCTCTTGTTGCCCAGGCTGAAGTACAATGGCATGATCTCAGCTCACCGCAACCTCTGCCTCCCAGGTTTAAGCAATTCTCCTGCCTCAGCCTCCCAAGTACCTGGGATTACAGGCATGCACCACCACACCCAGCTAATTTTTTGTATTTTTAGTAGAGACATAGTTTCTCCATGTTGGTCAGGCTGGTCTCAAACTCCTGACCTCATGTGATCCACCTGCCTCGGCCTCCCAAAGTGCTGAGATTACAGGCATGAGCCATTGTGCCCAACTTCGTTTTGTTCTTAATGTGTTTTCTAATTTAAAAAAAATTCCTAAATACATTGCTGAATAACCAATGAGTCTAAAAATTCTTCTTAGACTCATTGGTTATTTAGCAATGTATTGTTTTATTTACACATATTTGTGTATTTTCTAAGTTTCCTTCTGTTACTAATTTTTATCATCATTCCTTGCAGCCAGAGAACATTCTTTATGAGAACATTGTATTGTTTTTTATCTTTTTTAAATGTGTTGCAACCTGTTTGGTGGCCCAACATGTTGCCTATCCTGCCAAATATTTTATGTGCACTTGAGAGGAATGTGTATTCTGCTGTTGTTGGGGGAGGGTTCTATAAATGTCTGTTAAGTCTAGTTAGCATATAGTTTTGTTCAAATTTTCTGTTTCGTTGGTGATTTTCTATCTAGTTTTTCTATTCATTATTGAATGCAGGGATTTGAAGTTTCCAACTATTATAGTTGAATTTTCTATCTCTCTCCTTTCCAATTCTGCCAGTTTTTGTTTTATGTATTTTGGGCCTCTCCTGTTAGATACGTTTATATTTATAATTATGTGTCTTCTTCTTTTGTTTTTGTTTTTTCCCCATACCAACAAGTATTTATTCATTGTGTTTTCTTGGGAAAAAAGAAAAAGAGGGGGAAAGAAACAGCATGTGTTACAACAGTGCAACAGAAAAGAAGTGCCCAGTACAGCAAATTGACCACCAAATAAACACACCCCAGTGATAAAGTCTTCAGAGCCCAAAGGAGCTCAGTCTCCTACAGTTCAGGAAGGTGGGGAAGGGATCAAGAAAAGAATAGACAGGTACACACTCAGCCTACCTTCTGTCCTTCCCTTTCTTCATGCATTCAGACTTTTGTACAAAGCTTTGGTTTCTATCAATAAACGTAGATCTACATTTCTCCACCTCTTACTAATCAATTTTGTGGCCACTTTGATGTACATTTTTTGCACCTACATAAAAGCTCCTGAGTGACTTGGATACATTTATCTTCCCATTCTTAATCTCCTACCCAGGATGAGCTACATGTCACTCAATACATTCATTCTATTGTATTTGCCCTGTTTGCACAAAGTGATATAAGTTTATAGCGCTCATACAGCAGGTAAATGAAACTCCCTTTTTCTTTAGCTACTATGACTCTACAGTCACTACTGCAACAAGGCAGGACAGTGACTCCAGATACTATTAAAAAAAAAAAAAAGCCCTTGGTAATGGGTCTGGGTCTCTAAGTCCAGAATTTTCAAAAGTTAAGGATTTTTTTATTTTATTTTTTTAGAGTAAGGGTCTCACTGTGTCATCCAGGCCAGTGTGCAGCGGTATGATCATGTTTCGCTGCAGCCTTGAACTCCTGGACTAAAGTGATTCTCCCAACTCAACCTCCCAAGTAGCTAAGACTACAGGCATGTGCCAACACACCCGGCTAGAATAATTAAGGATTTTTGTCCTTGTTTCATTTATTCCTGGGCAACACAGATGGGTATAGACATTTCATTCTAAAAACCTATGCTTACTAGCTCATACTTTCACACACACACACACACACACACACACACATCTCAATATGTGTGGTAGATTTAGTTTAATCTCAGTGAAGGATAGATCTGGTGTGTAAAGCAAGTCTAGTACTCTACAATTAGAGGCTTGAAATAGGAATCCTTTATTAAGTGTATAGACAACTTCATGTAACCTTGGCTTCCTCTCTAGGACTTTCACCTGGCCTAGGCTCTAACCTTTCTGCACCACCTTCCTATTCATACTCATGTCCAACCTTCCAGTAAAAGGTGATCAAGTCATGGAGCAAATCAACTAAAACCAAGTATCCTAAGAAACATCAAGCTGGAGGAGTCTAAGAAGACGTTGTAGTAGAAAAGCCAGCCCTTATTGACAAAAATGAGATAGTCCAATAGGCTATATACTCCAAGTAGTTGTGATAATTTAACAACAAAAAGTGTTCCTGCTGTGACGACCTGGAGCTGCTGTCAAATTATCCCTGAGGTTGCTTGTGTACCTCAGAACAAAGTGTAAAAATAAGGACCTTAGATTAAAATATACAAAAATGCAAAACCAAAATATTTTTATTAAGAAAAAAAGTTAAAATGCGCAAGATACATCATTAGCACACATCTACTACAGTTGACCTCCTGGAAAAAGTGAAGACCAAGGTGCAATTGTTCAAAGGAGCAAATAAATAAAATTATAGGTCCAGGTGCAGTGGCTCACACCTGTCATCCCAGCACTTTGGGAGGCTGAGGCTAGCAGATAGCTTGAGCTCAGGAGTTTGAGAACAGCCTGGACAATATCACAAAACTCTGTCTACCAAAAGTACAAAAAATTAGCCAGGCATGGTAGCATGCACCTGTAGTCCAGTTACTCAGGAGGCTGAGGTGGGAGGTCACTTGAGCCCGGGAGGCGGAGGTTGCAGTGAGCTGTGCTCACACCACTGCACTCCAGCCTGGGTAACAGAGCCAGACTCTGTCTCAAAAAAAAAAAAAAAATTACAGTGGCCCAGAAGGGGGTAGGAGTAAGCTTAGGAGTTGCAAATCTGCAACTATTTCCTCAACCGCTCCTTTTGCCTGTCATACCCCTACCCCTTTTGCCTGTCATCATATGCATTGCTTGGAACAGTTCCAGGCTCCCTGTCTCAAGAATGGGCTATGAGAAGACACATAGAAAAGCCCTGCCCTAATTTACCTGAAGAGAGATTCCGTCCCACAGAATGTTGTGGATTCTTGGCTGGGTCCATCAATCTAGTTTCATGTTGAATCTTTTCATTCAGCATAGGAAAATATTATTATATATCCTTGTTTAAAAGGAAAACAAGTTGCCTAGAGTAGAGCCTAAGATAAAGCATCCTGGTTCTAGGGAGATTTTCCACAAAAACCCTCACTTTTTTTTTGTTTGAATAACATGGTTGGAATTCCTTTGCCTTCACCCTCATCCCCACCTCCCTCTATGAGGAAAGAGAGTGATTGCTGTGGATCCTGGCCTGAGATACATAGCAGTGCCAGTTGCCTCCTACCTGCCCTATCCTACTTTCTTTGCTCTTTGCTGGCTGAGTGAGGGAATATATTAGTTAAGTGAAGAAATTGAAATTCAAATGAGTGGTGTGTCCATGATAGCATAGCTGGGGAACAACAAAACCATGATATGAGCCCAGGCTTTCCAACTTTAAGTCTGCAGTTCCTTCCATATACCACAGTTCTCTTTCTGTTAGTTTGTTTAAAGATTTCATGATTCTTCATTCTCTTTGGAAAATCTTATTTCTAATACTGTTTTTGGTTCATATTATCTTTAGCAGTTGACTAAATTTGTTAAATATTTTTAAATGCTGGGTCAATTCAGTGGGGGAAAAGAAAGTCTTTAATAAATGGTAACCATATAGAAAAAAATTAATTTTACTTCATATACAAAATTCATATGCACTTCATATCTCACTTTATGTACAAAATTTATTCCAAGAAGGATCATAGGCCTAAAGTAAAGCCAAACCATAAAGTCTCTGGAAGCCTGCATGGTGGCTTCGGCCTGTAATCCCAGCTTTCGGGGAGGCTCAGGTGGGAGAATTGCTTGAGACTAGCAATTTGGGACTAGCCTGGGCAATATAGTGATGTCTCTAAAAATTTTTTTTTGTTAAATAAGCTGGCATAGTGGTACATATCTCTAGTCAGCTACTCAGGAAGGTAAAGTCGGAGGATCTCTTGAGCCCAGGAGTTCAAGGCTGCAATGAGCTGTGATAGTGCCACTGCACTTCAGTCTAGGCAACAGAGAAAGACATTGTCTCTTAGAAAAAAAAAATTACAGTGTAAGAGAATGATAGTAATGATACCTTTATTATTAAAATTAATCTTAGTATCTTTAAATAGTGAAAAAATAATTAGCATAAATAGAAAAATCAGTGCATCGTTTTTATCTATTTTATTTTTCTTGTGAATATTTTTTGATCAAGGTGAAATTACATATCATTAAATTCAAAGATCTTGACTGTACAATTCTATGAGTTTTAGCAAATGCATAATTCAATGCCATAGCTCTAACATATTAGTCGTATTCTTTCCCTGCTATCTCTGTAAGATCACTGAGATAAGTTCAAAATGTTTCTGTTCTTCATAGCTACCAAAAAACAAAACCCCAACATTTTTAGATCCATTAAGGTTGGTAATTGTGGTAGCTGATAAGAAGGTAATTGGGGCTGGGCGTGGTGGCTCATGCCTGTAATCCCTGCACTTTGGGAGGCCAAGACGGGCAGATCACTTGAGTACAGGAGTTGGAGACCAGCCTGGCGAACATGGTGAAACCCTGTCTCTACTAAAAATATACAAATTAGCCAGATGTGGTGGTTGAATCACCTTAACCTGGGAGAGAGAGCTTGCAATGAGCCAAGACTGTGCCACTACACTCCAGCCCAGGGGACCCAGAGAGACTCTGTCTCAAAAAAAAAAAAAGAAGAAGAAGAAGAAGTTGGTTAGTATCTAGTACTCTACTAAAGGAACCTTAGGCCCTAATTGTCAAAAGTCTCTGAGGCAGCTAATGCTAGAGTTTTCTAATGTAAGTTTCATAATTAGTACTAGTAATGCATATTAATTATATCTAATATAATTAATCACATTAATTATATCTTACATTCCAATAGCCTAAATAACCAGTATAAGTTTATAAAGAATTATCTCATTCTAGCTGCCCTTTTGTTTCTGGTTGGCCAGACACTATACTATCTGTATTTTAAATATTTTAGCATAGGCTACCAGTTCAAAATAATGATAAAATATCCTTTAAATCCCATATTTCATCCTGCAAGAATTTTTAGTTAGTGCTCTGTAGACTGTTTATAATAGGTTTAAAAAAAACAATAAAATGTAGGCACCTTTTTGGTAGTGTATGCTTTAAACCAGGTGACAAAGCAAGCTAGAATTTGTGAAACATACTGGAGGAAAATATCACATCTATTTGAAATTATTGAGAGAACATTGATTTTTTTTTCAGGCAGAAAAATTGATGCCCAAATTTTAGTTTTGCTAATGTACAAGGTTAGACCTCCTTATAAAAAGTACAGTAGCATTTGGGCAGGGCTGACTGCAGCATCTTAGAATGTGGCATTTCCTTTGTTTAGAAATGGTATTCAATAACTCTAAGGAGTCAGGAAATATTACAAGCAGTTTTTTGGGTTTTTTTTTTTTTGAGACAGAATCTCTCTGTGTCTCCCAGACTAGAGTGCAGTGGTGTGATCTTGGCTCACTGCAACCTCTCCCTCCTGAGTTCAAGCAATTCTCATGCCTCAGCCTCCTAAGTAGCTAGGAATATAGGCACCACCACACCTAACTAATTTTTGTATTTTTAGTAAAGACAGGGTTTTCCCATGTTGTGAGGCTGGTCTGAAACTCAGCCTCAAGAGATCCACCCACCTTGGCCTCCCAAAGTGCTGGGATTACAGGCATGAGCTGCCGTGCCCAGCCAAGCAGTTGTAAATTATTACAGAAGTGGTTGTGACATCTGTTTTCATGTGCGTGTTGGGGGCGGTGGTAGTGGTGATGGTTGTATGATCACAGCTCACTGTAGCTTCAACTTCCTGAATTTAAGCGATCTTCCCACCTCAGCCTCCAGAGTAGCTGGGACCACAGTCATGTGCCACTATGCTCAGCTAATTTTTTGGTACTTTCTGTAGAGACAGGGTTTTGTCATGTTGTCCAGGCTGGTCTCGAACTCCTGAGCTCAAGCAATCCTCCCGCTTGGTTTCCGAAAGTACTGGGATAACAGGCATGAACCACTCTGCCCAGCTGACATATTTATTTATTTATTTATTTATTTATTTATTTACATTTTGTTTACATGCTGGGTTCTTGCTTTTTCTAGCCAAATTTAGTCCTCTTACTTTTTCTTCCTGTTTTTCTAAAGGGCTCATGGGTAGTACTTGTCCTTGCTGATTGGAAGAAGTGCTGTCTTCTCAGTTAGCAGCTTGGTCTTCTCTCAAATCCCAGTATTCTTAATTCTTCCTCTTGTGGGAGACTAATGAATAGGCCAAGACCTTCAAAGTTTGGGAGATGGGAGAATGGAAATTCTAAAATGGATCCTAGAATTAATTTTTTTTTTTTTTTTTTTTTTAGAAAAAGAGAGAAAAGGAGAAAGAAAGAAACTGCAAAAGAAAGAAAAAAATGAAAGAGAAAGAAAGAGGAAGAGATTTTAGAAAAAGAGAGAAAAGGAGAAAGACACAGCAAAAGAAAGAAA
>CAUYQU010078148.1:0-37276 GCA_963574635.1 Cheracebus regulus | reverse complement strand
TGGCACGATCACCACAACCTCTGCCTCCTGGGTTCAAGCAATTCTTCTACCTCAACCTCCCGAGTAGCTGGGACTACAGGCTGCGCCACCATGCCCAGCTAATTTTTGTATTTTTAGTAGAGACAGGGTTTCATCATGTTGACCAGGATGGTCTCAATCTCTTGACCTAGAGATCCACTCGCCTCGGCCTCCCAAAGTGCCGGGATTATGGGAATGAGCCACTGCGCCTGGACTTAACTTTTTTTTAAACAAACTTTTTTTTTTTAAGTTCAGGGGTACATGTGCAGGTTTGTTTCATAGGTAAACATGGGTCATGGGGGTTTGTTCTGCAGATTATTTCATCACCCAGGTATTAAGCCCAGTAACCATTAGTTATGTTTCCTGATCCTCCCCCTCCTCCCACTTTCCACCCTCCAATAGGACCCAGTGTATATTGTTCCCCTCTATGTGTCCATATGTGCATGTATTCTCAACATTTAGCTTCCACTTACAAGTGAGAACATGTAGTATTTAGTTTTCTGTTCCTGTGTTAATTTGCTCAGCTCCATCCATATCCCTGCAAAGGACATAATCTTGTTCTTTTTATGGCTATATGGTATTCCATGGTGTATATACATCACATTTTATTTATCTAGTCCATCACTGATGGACATTTAGGATGTCCTTTGCTATTGTGAATAGTGGTGCAATGAACATATGCGTGCACGTCTTTATAAAAGAATAATTTATATTCCATATGTGTGCACATGTCTTTATAAAAGAATAATTTATATTCCCAGTAATGGGATTGCTGGGTTGAATGGTATTGCTTGGTTGAATGGCATTTCTGTCTTTAACTCTTTGAGAAACCATCACACTGTCTTCTATAATGGTTGAACTAATTTAAACTCCCACCTTTTTAGGTAGGTTGCCTAAACTTAATTCTGAAAAATCAGTTGCTCTCTTTTCCCTTGGGTTCTTCTTACAGAAATTAATGCTGATATATAACTTCTAGCTCAATGATTCTTAAAGTATGGTCCCTGGGAACTTATTACAAATGCAAGTTCTCAGGTTCCACCTCAGAACTGCTAACAAAAACTTTGATTCAGCAATTATTTTTTTTTAACAAATCCTCTAGGCGCTTCTGATACATGCTAAGATTTGAGAACCACTAATCTATCTCAACCTGGGTTGCTTTTCTACCAGTATAATTAACTTCTATGAGTCTACATCCCAAAGGATCCAAGTTAAAATAAAATAGGATTCGTGTGGAATTCTAGAACTTGAACTATCTAAGAAGTACTATCAGTATTTGGCTAAATAGATGATATAATAAGAAAACTTCAAATAGTTAAAATTCCTCTTTTTATAGTAATCACCAGAAAATTGGCACTTAAAATGGAGCACAGCTATTTTATTATGACTGTCATTGTCATTCTATGTGACTATAATTCACATTATTTGGTGAATGATGTGGAATCACTTAGTCCACGAACTTGTCTTCATCATCTACTTAATAATGAACTGTAGCAAAAAACATTTGACTCTAATATATTCCTTGCTTGAAGTAATGAGGACGTGTAGGTCCTTACCTCTTTTTTTTCTTTTTCCTTAGGACAGGATTTTGCTCTTTCATCAAAGCTGAAGTGCAGTGGCATGATCATAGCTCACTACAGCTTCAAACTCCTGGGCTCAAGTGCTCCTCCCACCTCAGCTGCCAGTGTAGTTGAGACTACAGGCATGCACTACCATGGCTGGCTATTTTTTTAAAAATAATTTTTGTGGAGATAGGGGTCTCAATATTTTGCCCAGGTTGGTCTCAAACTCCTGTCCTTAAGTGACCCTCCTGCTTCAGCCTCTCAAGTGTTGGGCTTACAGGTGTGAACCACCTCGCCTGATTACTTGCCTCTTAATACCTGAGTTCCAAGGAGAAATACCAGAGTCAGTCCCCAATTGTGATTTCATTTTCACAAGGAAAAAAATGAATAGTTGAAAATTAACATGATAGTTTAAATAAAATGCTGACTTTAATAGAGATTTTTTAAAAATAAAACTATATCAAATTATGTCACATGAAACTGGTTTTATTTTATTTGATATTCATTTATTCCTTTTCCCTTTTCTTTTTGGCATGCTTGAGTGGCACAGACTTATTTTGTTTTGTTCAATTCTTCTTACAAAGCAAGTACTCTGGGCAACTCAAAAGACTCACTACATATCATAGAGAGTCAGCGGAGGGTGTATTGACTCATTGTTTAAATTTTATTTTATATAAACAGATCTCCCTTTGTAGAGACACATACACAAACCAATGTGAAGTGTGGTTTTAATTATAAACTAGGGCCTGAAATAATGTGTTCTGAATTAGAACAAATGACAGCTTCCTGTTGGGAAATATGATTTTGAGAAAGAATGCCAGAACTTATTCTATTGTAAATTAGATGACAAGAACAGGTAAATTTCATAATTTGGTCTCTGAGTATCTCCATTTGTAAAAATTAACAGAATAATATATTTGCCATATATTTCATAAACAAATTATTAAGATGAGTGATGTTATTGCAAGAAGATATTAGTAGCTGTTTCAGTTTTCAGGGCCCTTTTAGAAGCCTGAGACTAGAATAAGATCTGTTCGTGAATGAAATACGGAGGCAGACTAGTTGGTCCAGAACATGTGAAATCTGATTTTCTAGTAGGCTCTGCTGTGTATGGCCTCTACGATATCCTGACTTCCCATATAGAACTAGGCCTACTGAATGAGGGCCTGAACAAATTGAACTGGGTGTCAGTTCAGGAATATTGTCAGCATCCACCCATTCTACTTCATGTCTTTTCTCATCTAGGGTAATTCTGTAAACCAGGAACCCCCATTTTCTGGAGAGGCACTGGATCAAATGACCAAGCCATTCCTGGGTGGCAAAAAGGTAAGGTGGGCCCTTTCTGCAAAAAATCAGGATTGTCTCTAAATTCTTGGTATTGCTTTAAGTATATATTTGGAGTCATCAGAATTTACTTTTCTCCCAGGCTTATGTTCTTCAGTATGTTATTACTTCCACATTATAAAATACATTCCGGACCTATGCGAACATTATGTCACGTATCTCTGCACCTGGAATCCCAGGCAAGGAAGGGATACTGCTTTCAAGTGTGCAATGGCTTTACTTAAAATAAATCCCAGAGATTGAACTCTTCAACACCAAATAAAATAAATGCTGTCTCCATACATGCAGTCCAAGCTTTTCTCAAAGTCTCATTCTCTTGTATATTGTAAAATGAGAAAGTCTTATTGTTGGAATTAAAAATAACTTTAAACATGTAATGTGGTTATGGCTCAAAAATAATCAAAATCAGAACTGTGAGTTATCATAATACTCTCCAACTAGAATTATTACTGGGGACAAGAGATTAGTATCATTGGAAGAAAATACACAAAAATTCATAGTCATATCTTGAAGTTTTAGAGTTCAGTTCAGTTACCATAAAGATGAAAATCAGGTAAGTTTGAATACCAGTGTATAACACTAAAGTAATCTGATTATTTTAAGAAATTTAATTGTAAAATCAGATTTATAAATTTGACTTTTAATTTATTCATTCTTGCCATGTCTTTCACCATTCAACTATTTTTTTTTTTATTGAGAAAATATAACCTCTAATCTCTATCCTCTAAAGAGTTTTGCTAATCTTTCATCCAAAGGCTATGGGAAAGAAAATAAAGTAACTTTTATTTGAATCTCCCATGTGCGGGTAATTTGATAATGCTTTTTTAATGTAAAGGTTTTATATAACATCATCATTAGCTCTGAGAATAAAAGCAAACACTGATTTCTGCACTTAAATATTAATATAATTAACTTTAGGCTAGCTATATTTTCTTTGATTTCTCTAAAATTAAATGAGAATAAATATTCCATTATTTTAGAATTCTTTTCTTGTATTAGGACATATGCTGTGATAAAAAAAAAAATGTACCCAATGGTGAATGATATGTTCCCAAAACAGACATCTAGGCCCAGTTTTATAACAAACCACACATATGCTGCCCATCTATTCCTCTCCTTATACAGTCAGAGGTGCACGGCCACAGGCAGTTGTAAAGTCTGGCAGGATTTTCCTGAATTTATAGTGAAATCTTGTGTTGATTATAAGAACTGATGTCTCTAGCTTTCAGGTTTTCTGGGAGTTTAGGATTTTTATGCTGTAAATCTATATCACTCCTTCAAAATTATCAGAAGATTCTTGAGATTCCTCTAGGTTACATCGCTATATATATTTTGACCATATTCATTTTATGTGTCATTTTTTTCCAGCTCTCATTGAGCCTCATATCAAATAAAACATTGAAAAACATTATTTACCTTGCCATTAGTTTTAATTTTAAGAGATGAGGTGGAGTGGGTTGGTTGCTACTGCCTATCTCAAAATATTTTATTATTGAGAATAGTGTAATTTCATACCCACAAATCTTAAAATGCTTCAAATTCTGAGCATACAAAACATTTAATTTTGGATTAGGTGTTTATGGTGATTCAGTTAGCTTAGCCAAACACAAAGGGTAGGCACCAATTATTGTAAAAGAGGTTCATTTGATTATAAATAAGAATAATCGACTTGAGCTGCCTTAAGCAAAAGTGAAAAATTTACTATTAGTGTATATTGAACTGACTCTTAGAACCCAAGGGCAGAAAGTGCTCTCAAGTCTTAGAAAAGATGGGACTGGAAACTATAGGTAGTCAGCATCTAAGGCATTTACTGTCCGCTGAGACCACATGGTCGCTTGCCTAGGTTTTTCTCTATAAAATTAGCTCCTTCATCATACTCTTTCTGCAGAATGGCTTTCTGTGATTTTTTTGTATGTCTGTAGCCTACCACATCCACTTTTACATCTCTGCAGCTCATTAAAACATTATTTCCACATGTTGAAAATTATTATGTGTGGGAAGAATGTATTACACTTACTTTAAAATTAGAGTCCCATGGGGGGTTTTTATTATCCATTGTAGAGAGGAAGTTTTTAAGTTTAGAAGAAGTAGAATTTGTGATGAAAATGTTAGAACTAATGGTACCAGTGATCAAACCAGTTACATGCCTTCAGAGAGCTGTGAGGACAAAATGAATGAATTGGCGTGAATCTTGTGTATTGTAAAATGACAAGTAAAAATAAAATTTTTGACAAATATAATAGAAATTATTTGAAATGTAAATGTTTATTAATTGATAACAAAGTGAGCATATTTGATCACGTTTAGGGACAATCAAATTCTAGTATAAATCCATCTCAACTCAAGTGCAATTTTGAAACACAAAATAAACACAAGAAAAAACTATATAAATTTTCTTAGAAAAATAACAGTACAATCAAGCTTTCTGATGAATAATGTACAATATAACCAGAATGAAAATGCAAAATCCATGCCTGCTTATTAATAGTGTTGCATAAAAATAAAGCAAGAACTCTGGAGGCTGACAAGATGGCTGAATAGGAACAGCTCCAGTCTCCAGCTCCCAGTGAAATCAATGCAGAAAGCAGGTGACTTCTGCATTTCCAACTGAGGTACCTGGCTCATCTCACTGGGACTGGTTAGACAGTGGGTGCAGTCCATGGAGAGCAAGCAGAAGGAAGCACTGTGGAGCTGATGCTCACCTGGGAAGTACAAGGGGTCAGAGAACTCCCTCCCCTAGCTAAGGGAAGCTGTGAGGGACTGTGCTGTGAGGAACAGTGCATTATGGCCCAGATACTAAGCTTTTCCCATGGTCTTCACAACTCACAGACCCGGAGATTCCCTCGGGTGCCTATGCCACAAGGGTCTTGGGTTTCAAGGACAAAACTTGGTGAACATTTGGCAGCCACTGACCTAGCTTCAAAACTTTTTTTTCATGCCCCAGTGGTTCCTGGAATGCCAGCGAAACAGAGCCATTCACTCCCTTGGAGAGAGGCCTGAAGCCAGGGAGCCAAGTGCTGTAGCTCAGCAGATAGCACCCTCATGGAGCCCAGCAAGCTGAGATCCACTGGCTTGAAATCCTCACTGCCAGCACAGCAGTCTGAAGTCGACCTGGGATACTCCAGCTTGGTGGGAGAGGGGCACTTGCCATTGCTGAGTTTGAGTAGGTAGCTTTTCCCCTCACTGTGTAAACAAAGGCACCAGGAAGTTCAAACTTAGTGGAGCCCACCACAGCTCCTCAAAGCCACTGTAGCCAGGCTGCCTTTCTAGATTCCTCCTCTCTGCGTGGGGCATCTCTGAAAGAAAGTCAACAGCCCTAGTCAGGGGCTTATAGATACAACTTTCATCTCTTTGAGACAGAGCACCTGGGGGAAGGGAGGGCTGTGGGTGCAGCTTCAGCAGACTTAAACATTAGTGCCTGCTGGTTTTGAAGAGAGCAGCAGATATCCCAGCATCACTCTCAAGCTCTTGTAAGGGACAGATTGCCTCCACAAGTGGGTCACTGACCCCCATGCCTCCTGACTGGGAGATACCTCCCAGCAGGGGTCAACAGACATCTAACACAGGAGAGCTCCAGCTGGCATCTGGCAGGTGCCCCTCTGGGATTAAGATTCCAGAGGAAGGAACAGGCAACAATCTTTGCTGTTGTGCAGACTTCATTGGTGATACCCAGGCAAACAGGATCTGCAGTGGACCTCCAACAAACTCCAGCAGACCTGCAGCAGAGGGAGCTGTTAGAAGGAAAACTAACAAACAGAAAGGAATAGCATCAACATCAACAAAAACGACATGCACAAAAAACCCCATCTAAAGGTCACCAACATCAAAGATAAATCCACAAAGATGAGGAAAAACCAGCACAAGAAGACTGAAAATTCTCAGAAATAGAACACCTCTTCTCCTCAAAGGATGACAACTTGCTAGCAAGGGAACAAAACTGGACAAAGAATGAGTTTGATGAATTGACAGAAGTAGGCTTCAGAAGGTGGGTAATAACAAATTCCTCTGAGCTAAAGGAGCATGTTCTAACCCAATGCAAGGAAGCTAAGAACCTTGAGAAAATGTTAGAGAAATTGCTAACTAGAAAAACTAGTTTAGAGAAGAACATGAATGAACTGATGGAGCTGAAAAACACAGCACAAGAACTTCATGAAACATACACAAATATCAATAGCTCAATCAGTCAAGTGGAAGAAAGGATATCAGAGGTTGAAGATCAACTTAATGAAATAAAGCATGAAGACAAGCTTAGAGAAACAAGAATGAAAAGGAACAAACAAAGCCTCGAAGAAATATGGAGGGATGTGAAAAGACCTAAGCTAAGTTTGATTGATGTACCTGAAAGGAAAGGGGAGAATGGAACCAAGTTGGAAAACACCCTTTAGAATATTACCCAGGAGAACTTCCCCAACCTAGCAAGACAGGCCAACATTCAAATCCAGGAAATACAGAGAACACCACAAAGATATTCCTCAAGAAAAGGAACCCCAAGACATATAATCATCAGATTCATCAAAGTTTTAATGAGGAAAAAAATCTTAAGGGCAGCTAGAAAGAAAGGTTGGGTTACCCAAAAAAGAAGCTTATCAGACTAACAGCGAATTTCTCTGCAGAAGCCCTAGAAGCCAGAAGAGAGTGGGGGCCAATATTCAAACTTCTTAAATAAAAGAATTTTCAACCCAGAATTTAATATTCAGCCAAACTAAGCTTCATAAGTGAAAAACAAATAAAACTACACAGAACTTAAACAAATTTACAAGAAAAAAACAAACAACTCCATCAGAAAATGGGCAAAGGATATGAACAGACATTTCTAAAAAGAAGATATTTATGCAGCCAATGAACTTATGAAAAAAAACTCATCATCACTGGTCATTAGAAAAATGCAAATCAAATCCGTATTGAGATACCATCTTATGCCAGTTAGAATGGCAATCATTAAAAAAATCAGTAGACAACAGGTGCTGGAGAGGATATGGAGAAATAGTAATGCATTTACACTGTGGGTGAGAGTGTAAATTAGTTCAACCATTGTGAAAGACAGTGTGGTGACTCCTCAAGGATCTAGAACTAGAAATACCATTTGACCCAGCAATCCCATTACTGGGTATATACCCAAAGGATTATATATCATTCTACTATAAATACACATGCACACAAATGTTTATTGTGGCACTGTTAACAATAGCAAAGACTTGGAACTAACCCAAATGCCTATCAATGGTAGACTGGATAAAGAAAATGTGGCACATATACACCGTGGAATACTATACAGCCATAAAAAGGATGAGTTCGTATCTTTTGCAGGGACATGGATGAAGCTGGATACCATCATTCTCAGCAAACTAACACAAGAACAGAACACCTGTTCTCACTCATAAGTGGGTGTTGAACAATGAGAACACATGGACACAGGGAGGGGACATCATACACTGGGGCCTGTGGGAGGGCAGAGGCCTAGGGCAAGGATAACATTAGGAGAAATACCTAATTTAGATAACGAGTTGATGGGTGCAGCAAACCACCATGGCATGTGTATACCTATGCAACGTATCTGCACATCACATTCTGCACATGTACCCCAGAACTTAAAGTATAATTTTAAAAACGTATATATTTTAGCATAAGACATATTTTTCTCTGTTTTCTGTCCCTATAAATGTCACTTTCTCTTAAAAACAACAACCACCACCACCTTATGTGGCAGAACATTTTGGTTAGAAACTAGCATTTCTATGAAACATTCCAGCTGGGTAATGCAAGTCTTACCTAAATTGCATTTCTTTTATTATATATTTTTTGAGACAGAGTCTGTTGCCCAGGCTCGAGTGCAGAGGTATGATCAAGGCTCACTGTAGCCTCTGCCTTCCAGGTTTAAGTGATTCTCCTGCCTCAGCCTCCCAAGTAGCTGTGATTACAGGCACCTACCACTGCACCCAGCTAATTTTTTTTTATCTTTAGTAAAGACAGGGTTCATCAAGTTGGCCAGGCTGGTCTTGAACTCCTGAACTCAGGTGATCCACCTGCTTCATCCTCCCAAAGTGCTGGTATTACAGGCTGACCCACCGCCCAGCCCATAGTTTGAAATTTACCGAAAGCCTTTTAGTTACTTATGTCATATGCTTTCTAAATAATTCTTTAGCAGGCTATTAAAACTAAAAGCCTTTTAACCTAAGTAAAAAGAAGATAGAAAACAATGCTCTTCTTATAGATACGTCCTTCTGCAGGGAAGGAGTTATTCCTTATTAGCAAGGAAAGCTGCAAAAGATGAAGATGAATAGTCAGATTGTTGGAAGTAGGGTCTAACAGCTGGTACAATGTAAACAAACTGCAGGTATTGAAAGAGTACAGGTTTTCAGTCCATTTCCTTTTTTGTAAAATATCTGGCTCCCGTATTCTTTATTCCGATGGGTTCATACCTGGCATAGAAGTTTCTTGGCTGTATTTTTACAGAAGATCTGTTGGAAATGAATTGAGAAACTTGACAGGAACAGCTTGAGGTATTTGATGAATAATAGAGAACTTCCACCATTCAAGTGTCTGACTAGAACAGAATGAGAAGTATTAGGAACTTGGAAAAAAGGAAAGATTGATTTAAAAATAATACACAGCTCTAACCCACTGGCAAATACAGTTCTTTCTAAAGCACTGCAGACGGATCACATAGGGAAAGATCTTAAATTAGATTTTCATAGACTTATTTGGACTGTTGTTTGTAACTTGCTGCTTCCTGCAACCCATCAAAAATAAAAATATAAAAGGGAAAAATAAAACCCTGTACAGAAAGCACCAGTGTTGTAAGGGTATATTTCTTACATATGTAAGGTGCAATTCATTTTGCATTCTCACCTTATGAAGAGTGATTTAGTTAACTCCTTTTGTACTTGTAGTTTAATATCCTATGGACTAAAAAAATTCATTAAAATCTTATTTAACAACCCTGTTATTAGCATAGCAAACATTTTAAAACACATAGGATGTTTCTTTCACATTTCTATGTAGAAGATACCTGGTGCATACTTAGAATGATTTGACTTAAATTACTTTCATACAATGTTCTATATATAGATTTCATAAACATTGAAAGCAGTTTTAAAATCCAGACTGCCTTCAAAAGGAATGAAGAAGTTGATCCTAAAAAACAAAAGGAAAATAAGTTTGGGCTAACCTCACCAAACTTTAATTCCTTCATCAATAAAATGAAGCTGTTTGACTAGATGAACTGTAAAACATCTTTCAACTCTTAACAGTCTGTGTACCCAAATTACTTTTGGTGAATAAAGTTTTCTTTTAAGCATCATTGATTTTTTTCACTTAAGTCATATTTTTTCTAGTTATCACTAGGAGTCAGAGAATATATATTATCATTCCAGATTTATCCCCCTGGGGTAGGTATGTGTTGGCAAAGAAAACAAAGATTTAATAAAATTCAGAACATGTGGCACAGTGTTGTTTACTATTTTATTTGGGGGGTAGAGGAGGAATCTTTTAGATTATAATTTTCAAAACAATTTATGCTTAAATTCAGTGGACACGTTTTAGTTCCAATTTGACCTTACCTCTGAGCAACTCTCAACATGACCAACTCCTTTTCTGTTAGGAACAAAAAAAATTTTTTCTGACACCATCCTCATGGCTTTCCTTCTAGCTTTCCACTATTCTTCCTAATCTCTATTGCATGTTCATACTTCATTTTTTGTTGTTCTATTCTACACCCTTTTCTCTGCTTCCTCTCTGAACATTCCATTCATACCCAATTACTGTCTACTAATGAATGCTCAAATCGATATTCCCACCTAATCCAATTTCACTTTTGAGAGACAAACTAGTATATCCAACTGCCTAGAGTCCATATGCCTTTTGGACTCAGAGCCGCAAAACACGGCCTGCATAAAACTAAATGTGTGCCCTCTCCACCCAGACCCCAGCCTGCTCTTTCTCTCTTACCTCTTTATCAGTTAATTTGGCCATCACCCATACAGTCCCTAAATCAGTCATCAGAGACACCAGCTTCTCCTTCAATTTCACATTTAAGCAACTGCTACATACAATAAAATTTATCTTCAGAAATATGTTTCAAACCTGTCAGGTTTTGTGGTGGTGGTGGTTTTCCATGTCCACTGTGCACAACTATCGTCTTTAAATTACATCTTGTTCACAGTCCTTCTCCTGTGAAACCCCATTCTCCATTCCTCATTCTCAGTATCAAAATGCAAATCTGATCATATCACTTTTAAACTCCTTTAGATGTCTGCTCTTAACAATAGGATAAATCTGTATTTTTGACAAAACACATAAAGCCTTTGCTATCTGACCTTCACTAACTCTCATGCTCCCTGTTGCCCTTCGTCCCACCTCAAACTTCATATTACTGCTGTGCTAAATTTCTTTCAGTCCCCTAAATACATCATTTCTTTCCATTCTCTGGAGGCTTTTCTCTAGGTTCTTCCTTCTACCTAGAACATTTATTTTCCTTTTGCAATTCTCAGCTGAGCCAGAAAATAAATATCCTAAAATATTTTGAGTAATTTCTGTATACAGCCTTAAACACTATACATGTTTTTCACTTGGGTAATTCTCATTAGTTTCCTATTAATTATCATCGTCACTATTTTACAATGAGGGGTCTGAAAAACAGTGAAGAAATTGCCTAAGATCAGAAAAGCAGAAATTGGCAAAGCCAAAATTTGACTCCCTACTTCAGAGCCAATGATCTAGAGATGTATGCTTAAAAGTAATTTTCTCTATTAAGACTTGAGCTGTCTGTGCTCCACTGCCGTTAACCTAGACTAGGTTTAGATTCCTGACATAAATCCTGACATTGTATCCACTGCTTCCACTACCAAAGCATTTATATTTTGAGCCACTGCCTTTGAACTGTCTTTCCTGCCAAACTATATAGATCTCACAGGCAGGAATTACATTTGTTATGTGAATGAATGAACAAAAGAAAACTATTAATGGCTGCATTCCATTTACCATTTGTTAAAGATTTCTGCAACTTTGGGCAAACTTTTTTTTTCTGTATTTCTGGCACTTCCTTTTCACAATTTGTGAAATTAGAATTATGCAGGCATTTCCTCTTAAGAATAGTCAATTCATAATCATGTGTATACTCTGCAAGTCAACATATTCATCTCAACAGTCCCAAGGAGTTAGAAATGGTCTCCGGTCCTCTCCTTTCTGCTACTCCTCAGTAGCACCTGGCTGTGCTTATGCAAGACTAGGCAATGTCTACCAGAGGCAGAGAATTTCTCTTTTCAACAAGCAGCTGGTACAGTTGACGCTTGAAGCCTGGGTTTTCCTTTGTCTTGTATGTTGCTTTCTCAGCCTTTGCCATAGGATGCATTTCCTCATAAACCAATAATTTAAAAAATACATGTATTCCTGAGCTGGCCTACAAATGCATATTGAATTTATCATGATACAACACTATTCAAAGGAAATAGCCAAATGTTATTTCTTTAAATGAAGGGTTTCTATACGTCAGTTAACTTTTGCGCTCTTTTAGAAACCCAGCCACTGTCTTAGATACATGTTCCTGTGGCAAAATTAATCCCAATCAAAACAAACGGTTTAGAAATGAGCTCACAAAAAAATGATAATGTTACTGTAAGCCAGCGATTTTGTATTGCCCTTCAAAGAATGCCCATGGACACAAGACCAACAAAAAAAATGGGAAAGAATAAACTGAGATTTATGAGTGAGTATTTTTAGGAAGGTGTATGATTACCAGAAAAGTGGTATTTTAGTATGTATTACAGAAATCTCATTGGTTCTAGAACTAGAGCAAACAAGCAGTGTATGACTTCAGACACACTATTTAGCCTCTTATTTTTTTCTATAAAATGATTACCTCAAATAATTATTACAAAGATTAAATATGCTAAGTGTACATAACACATAGGAAAAGTTAAATAGATACTAATTTAATTAACATTAAGATGATCTGTCAAATTATAACTATGCAAATATTTTTTCAAAGTAAAATTTATGGAAAAGGTAAAATGACTGTCATGGAAATATTTATTTAGTCCTGATTATGTGGCAGTAATTAGTCAAAAAGATTTCTAGACATTCTCTTATTTGTTCATCACAACTCTCTGAGGTAAGGACTATTATTCCCATTTTAGGTGAAGAAATTGAAATAAAGAGCATTTCCTAAGTTGTGAAAATCCTGACTTAAACCCCAAAAGTCTGAAGATAAAATATCTTCACCTCGTTCTCGGTAAACAACCAGGATACAAGTGGCTAATATGAAATCCAAGACAAGGAACAGAGAGCTCAACAGAAACCGAAGTTAGCTGCAACCCCAGAATGATATCAAATTTCCCACCAATATGTAATTTAACTAAGAGGGTGGATATGAAATGAGGGTTAAACAATGTCTCTGTTGTTTCCCAATGCAATAGCATCACCTACTTTGATAAAATGCTTGTATTTTACCAGGAGAGGAGAAATTAATTATTTGAAAAGCTTGATTTCCTTAAACTCCCCAAAAAAGAAGCAGATGCATCTTATGGAAATCAAAATTTTGAAAGCAGTGTCAAACTCTTACGGATCTTATCTTGGGTTTTGACAGAGTGGCAACTGTTCAACAGATAGTCAAAATTCAGAAAATGATTGTTTTCATTAAATAGCATTACTTGAAGGTAAGTTGGATTCTTTGTGGTGAGCACTTTTTGAGAAAGTGTGAAAAAAAATCACGAGAAAAAAAAAAGCTGCAGAAGATACCAACAGGTCTCTTGGCATTTTTTTTTTCACTGAAAGGTTAAAAAAGATGAGCACATTTAATAAAAGGACAAAAATGACCTCCAAATTGAAATAACTATATTTCTTCACTTTAAAATCGAACTGTCATTTCAAAAATATTGCTGTCACTTGAATTGAGAAGTAAAGAATTAAAATATTTCTATAAAAAGAGGTGAACCAGGTGCATAGGAAATATAATTGGCTACAACAAACCTCCCTATCAGACAGCTGTGCAAATAAAGTGTTCTAAATGTCAGTTCCTGTATAATATTTTAGTTTCTTTCAGATGACATAATGTATATGTAATGGCTTGGGAAAATACAAAGGTCCATATAAATACAACTTATCGGTGTAATTATTTGGATTCAGTTGATTTGCTATAATTTAATGAAAGTAAAAAGAATATGCCTAGAAATTTATATGAAAGCTTGAGTGACCAGGAAAAGAAATGCTCCCAGAAGGATTTAAGTATCATACAATGTACTACCATGTTCATTATATCTGTTTAGTATTAATAACTGATTAACAATGAGAAAATGTACTAAAGCAAAAGCCCCTTTAAAACATGTAAGCCCTGACAGAAATGTCATTGACATTGAAAAAGTCGTATTGAAAAGTATAACAAGATGTGTTTAACTAAGCATTGCAATTAAAAAATACAGTGAGATCAAATAATAAACCACACACAGAACTCAATACTGAATTATAGTAATAGCACAATATATTAAAGATACCTATACCTATGTATATGTTAGAAAATATTCTAAATATTCTACATCCTAATCCTATTAAAACATTACATAGTAAAGACATAAAGTTTACTTCTTTTCCCAAATTCCATTGAATTTCTGGATACGACAACACCACTTATCTCAATACCAACTCAATTTCCTCAGACCAGCATCAAACTTATCTGACTTCTTTTGCACTTTTTTCCCCTTTACTGATGATTTGTTTTTCTTTGAGTTTCTATTTAGCCATCCTGTCCTACCTATACCTTCTACACTGTACTCTCATTTCCTCTCATCAGAGCTGGCTGGAGATGAACTTCTTGCATTCTTCTCGATGTTGCAGTTAAAGTTCTTAAATCCTACATTCTGAAACTTAATTTTCTTGCTCAAAACTCTGTTTGGGATGTTTTCTATTTCCTCTTATCACCTTTCACTAGCCTACACTGCCTTCATTCCACCTACCTAGTCAGTACCAGTCTTCCCTGTATACGAAACACCCTCCTCTCTAGAAGCCGACACTCTCACTGTTCAGCAGACAACAGGCGTTTTCCTACGTTGACCCCTTGTCTCAGGGCCACCTTTCTAAACTCAGCCCTGATGATTTCTGTTTTCTATGAAGCCATTCCTGGCTCTTTCTAGCTTCAATCATCTCTGCTGCTCCCAGGTTTTCAAAGAAATTTCCCTTCTCTTGCTTGCTATAGTCATAGGAAGCCCTGTAGACTGGCTACCTAGGATGTAAGCTTAGTGTAAGACAACATAGTTCTTAGTATCTTAGAATGTATACATTGCTCAAGCATTTGTGTTAAGTGGCAGGAGAGTGAGATAAGAGGAGATTTAAAAAAAAGCCATATACACTACCATTTTTTCTATATATTAACATATCAATAAATTCTATAATTTTAAATCAGTGTCTTGCTTTAAGTCCAAATAGCAAGTACCTTTTGTAGAAAAATAAAATCTTCTCATTTTCTAGCATAATATGCATATGCTTCTAAAAATGATTGTTCCTTATAGTAAACAATCTATAAGCCTCTGTCCACAATTACAATTATCTGGAAGAAAAAATAAAATTTTCATTAATATTTTACATATTCCAATATATTTTCTATGGCCTGGCATAAAAAAAGCAAGGAAATTTTCTGAATGTTTTGCCGTTAAGAAACTTTTGACTTTGTTCTTGTCCAAGGTGAAATAAAAATTTTAAAAGTTTTATTTATTAAATCGATTAACACATGCCAGACAGACTGTATAATTTAGGCATATCATTCTACTTGGGGAATGAAAAAGTCTCCTGGAAAGGGAATTTGAAGTTCTCTTAATCTCTATGATTTTTGATCAAATATACATTGCCCTATTCTGGAAAGACCCCTTCTCCAGATGAAATCACAGCATGATTTGTGTGCCTGAACTTTCTTCTCTTCTGAGATTTCAGTTGAAGTCAAAAGACGTTAAGAATGAAGGATTTAGACAGTAGGACATTTCATAATTAATGGAGCATATAAATTTACATTTAATTTTGAAGGACACCACAGGTATTCCTAAAATTTTACATGTACTAGAGATTGAAGTCAATGCAAAGATACATATAATCTACATGTAATAAAATTAAAGACAAGAGAGGTATATAATAATTTCGAAAGCACAAAACAATGCAAATGTTATTAATTCAATACCCATTATGGTCACTTTCATAAGTCCAGGTGGAAATTTCCAAGTTTATTAAAGTGCCAAAGTAGCTCTAAGTTATGTGGGATATATATCACTGTATATGCTGCATAACATGAATTAAATATGTAACAGGGTATCAACTACAGCCCTAACATAGTACATATATCAAATCAATATTGAACAGAGTGCAAAAGTGCTGTCTACTGGGAATTTTATATATGACTTATTTAATTCATTATATTCTTTTAACTCTATTCCCTTCTCTGATTGTCCTCACTATAGCCACCTTTTATTCTATGTTTGTGAATATTCTTTCATTGTTCTTTATATGTCCTTGTGAAAGATATATGATCTTAATGTACATGTAGTTTGATTACACATAAATGGAATTACACTATAGATCTCACTGTTTCATACTCTTTTTACTCAGTGCTATGTTTTTCATACTTATTCATGATGCTGCAAATACATAAAACTTATTGATTCTAAAACAGCATAGTTTTCTTTGGAATACATTTTTCATGTCTCCATTCTTTCATGAAGGACTTAGAATGCTTCCAGCATCTTGCCATGACAGAGAATGCTCCAGTGAATATTTTCATGTATTTTTTGTAGAAGACAGAATTCTAAGATAACCTTCCATGCCCTTGTATAAATCTCTTCCACTTTAATATGGGCAAGACTTGTGACATGATGAGATTTCACTCCTGTGGTTAGATTACATTACCAGGCAGAAGGAAAGACATTTTGCATGGGTAGTTCAGGTCCCAGGTAAGTTTGTTTGGAGTTATTCAAAAGGAAGATTATTCTGGGAGGGCCTGACTTAATAGAGAGAATGGCCTCTAAAGAGGAACATGGTCTTTCTTGAAGAACACTTCTGCTGGCCTTGAAACACCCAAGTTGCCATGAGTTCTATAGCAGTGAGCAAATAAATTCTGCCAACAATGACATGAGCTTGGCAAATAACCCTGAGTCTCAGATAAGACCACAAAACAGACAACATAGAAATTGCTGCCTTGTGAGAAACTAAGAAGAGGACTTAAGACAAACCCAGACTCCTGACCCATACAAACTGTGAGACAATAAATCTATGTTGTTTCAAGCCATCAAAGTAATGATAATTTGTTACATGACAATAGAAAATTAGTATATCCTGTTGGAAATGTTTGAGACTCTCCTTAAAATGTATCCCAAGGGACAGAATTTTGGGGTCATTAGTTACATGTATTTTGGGTCATTAGTTACATGTATATTTAATTTGACTATAAGGGTGTGCAATTCCCAGATTCCAACATCCCTGCCTACACTTTAATATTTTTTTTACCATCATTAATGTATCTCATTAATATATTGCATTTATCTTATTACTAGTGAGTTTAGGCAACTTTCATTTGCTTGTTATGTGTCTTTATTATTTTGAGTCTCTTCTTCTAGGGGCTGGCTAATTGTTCATATCCTTTGTCATTTTATAAGGCTTATTGACTTTCGTTGCCATTCTGCAGGAGTTTTGGGAGATACTCTAATCCTCATTAATCATGGACATTTCAAGTATCTTTTCCTTATCATCTACCCATAAATATTTTCTAGTTAACTTGGAGATAAATCCTTGCTTTTCATGTCACAGAATTCTTTAATATTTTTCTTGAAGGTTTGGAAAGTATTATTCTGATAGTGGAGGTTATCATTTGAGTAAATGTCTTTGTAGATTTAATAAGTCTGGGGTCTTATGCATCTAAAAATCATGTTGGGGAGAGAGAAAGGAGGTAGGAAACAGACTAGGAATGATACAGGAGAAATGCAAAGAGAAAGAAACATAGCGTTCCGCTTCTGACCGTCAGTGTAGGATTTTGCTTCCAGACAGCAGTCTTTCAAGCCATAACTTTTGAAACATGATTTTTTTAAAAGTATATTGTTGTGGTTATCATTTAACATATAAGTGGTCAATTCTGAAGATATATACTCAGAACTCTCCCCAAGTGTAGCAAAAATATTTCTGGACATTATTCATGAAGTTGGAAGGAGGTGATGACCTAGAAGAAAACCTCACAACTTTCCAACCTGAGAGATGTTAGAAATGGAGGAGAGAGAGAAAGATCAGGTAGCCCAGGCATGTCTTCAAGTTTTCCAGTTCTGAGCTAATCGAGATTGCAGTGCGGGACAGGAATTTCTCTGGCCGCATTTGCAGTTTGCGACTATGACACAGCTGCTTTGCATGTTCACTCATGCCGACCTACGTTACTGCTGAAACAGCAGTCACAGTTTGCATCATCTTTTTACTTTTCTAAAGTGCTCTTGGTTCCTTGATGGCATCGTTGGAAGCTACAGCAGCTGAAAGCCTTGACTGGGAAGTCAATAGAGACTTTGTAGCACTTAGAGGACACAGAACACACCTCTAGAACTAAACCTAAATGGAAGACAAAGAGAAATAGCAAGGGTTGGAGTCAACTGGGAGAGGCAGGAGCCTCAACAAAGAAAAAAAGAGAAGAGCCCAAGTTCCATCAAACATTTCCAGATGAAAGGACACATGAGGCACTGAGGGAGCTACAAGTTACCACACCTGAGGATTTCAATCCTTCCCCTGTTACCTCAGGACCCACACGTTACACACACTTCCAACCAAGTAGGCAAAGCACAGAGAAAGAAACACGGAAGCCCACATTTGGAAGACTGAGTATCCCTGTCCAGTCATCCACACCAAAAGATGCTGAGCACCACCAAACCAGACTGTTTCAATTAAATGCTAACTGTCCATCCCACCTCATCCTCTCTCCAAACCAGCTGCTGGGAGCTCAGTAGGAAGACTAGGTAGGTTACACACAAAATAAAGAAGCTGCTCCTTCACCATACCCTACACCTCTGCATGTTGGTGTGCCTTAAACTTTCCACCTTGTTTTGTGTAGATGTGAAGGGACTCAGAGATTGTGACCACTTAGTGTTGAAGACATGAGATGATCATGTGGTTTTTGTCTTTGGTTCTGTTTATGTGCACTATCACATAATTTAACGTATCATGGAATGCAATGTAATTGAATCTACATTAGTGTACTATAATGAGAACATATTATGAAGAAACTAGGACATGAGCTTCTTTGCATCATTAATTGAGAAATTGTCAAGCTATGAGTTTGGGAGAGGTAGTATTGATATTTATTCTGAGAAAAAAATAAAACACGTTTGTATAATATTAAATTTCATAGAACTTTTTTTGTTTTGAGATGGAGTCTTACTCTGTCATCTGGCTGGAGTACAGTGGCGTGATCTCTGCTCACTGCAGCCTCCGCCTCCCGGGTTCAAGTGATTCTCCAGCCTCAGCCTCCCGAGTAGCTGGGACTACAGGTATGTGCCACCACACCTGGCTAATTTTTTGTATTTTTAGTAGAGACATGGTTTGGTCATGTTAGCCAGGATGGTCTCCATCTCCTGATTTTGTGATCAGCCTCCCAAAGTGCTGGGATTACAGATGTGAGCCACTGTGTCCAGCCCTATAGAACATGTTTTGGAGACATGGTCTCACTATGTTGCCCAGGCTAGTCTCAAACTCCTGGGCTCAAGTGATCCTCCCACTTCGGCCTCCCAGTGTTCTGTGATTGCAAACATGAGCCACTGTGCCCAGCCAGGAATTTTTTTTAGAAGAAACATTTTCAGAAGGCCCATAGCCATTAAGCACACATTTCTGTTCTGTAGCATATGTGTCTTTAGACTACACATTTAAGAATGTAGATGTAAATTGGATTATGTTAGAACATCTAGCTAATTGGTAAATAAAGGCAAAAGTACAAATAAACAAACAAAACAAAACAAGGAAAACGTGCATTTACTAAATACAGCAAGGTTCTGTCAGCTTCAGGCCCAAACTCATCATACCCAGGCAAGGGACCAAGAATACCACTCCGGGAGAGGGACCTTAAGCTAGACGTATGAAATCAAGCAAGAGGTATGGAACTCAGAAATAGCCACAGCATAATAAGAAAAATGGTGGTGCTACAGCACAAATGGAGCCAAGCAGGGTCCAACTGAAATGAGCTGGACAGAAAAACAGACCCAGGTACAGGACAGATCCAGTTTGAAGAGAAGTCAGGACTAGGGATCTTGTCTTCTTTGTTTAATCAAAAGGATTTTTACTGGGCTTCTTTGGCCTTGTCTACATGTTGCAAAAGGATACAGACAAGGACTGCATACTCCTCTTTAAAAATCCCTACCATTTAATTTCCCTTTCCACCCACAGCTTCTTCGTTGGATATATAATAAGCATGAGAACATCAATACAACAGAACAGAAAGTACAGTTGAATGGAGTTGAACTCAAGTGGGCATATGTTCTAAAAAGATTCACATAAGCCAGATTTTGAAAGGCCCTTAAATTTGTGGACTTAGGCATTCAAGAGCCAAGACATGAATGCAAATGCTTCTGTCATCCCCTGACCCTTTGGTAAGTTCTGCTTTTGAAATCACTTCTACCCACAAAGCGTGGAACTT
The DNA here is from genome assembly GCA_963574635.1 of Cheracebus regulus. Lineage (NCBI taxonomy): Eukaryota > Metazoa > Chordata > Mammalia > Primates > Pitheciidae > Cheracebus > Cheracebus regulus. Next base: position 16,729 of record CAUYQU010078148.1, on the reverse strand, counting down.
TGAGGTTGATTCTATCTCAGGGAAATAAGTATAGAGCACGATCATAAAAGAATGAGATGGATTTTTTAACAAGCATATCAAAGAATATATACAGATGGGTTGGTCCCTGATACTACAGGCAGCCTTTACTTCTTAGCAACTTAAATTCTAATAACTGACATTAACAGTACTCAGTCCAAAATACCATATTATCAGCTTGGGTTACCATATCTTTAAAATTAGTAGGAAGCATTTCTTATATTATTCATTTTGGTTAATAACTCATATTGGTTATTTTAGAAAACTCCATTTTCATAGTTTAGAAATTAGGTAGAGTTATATTATCACAGCAACAACAAAACAGAGTTAGTCAAAACTGGCATTTGACAATTTCTAACAGCCTAATAGCTTATATAGAAAAGAACAATGAGGCTGACTCCCATGTACTGTGAGTCAGACTTCCAGTCTTGGAACAGCCTTATGACTCCTCTTCCTGCCCTCCAGCCGTTCCTTATGGTCTCTGATGCATGCACCAGGTTCTATCTTTGTAACTCCTCAGACTGTTGTTTAAAAGGCAGATGAAGGAGACAGGAAAAGAAAACAAACTGAGTGAAATTTAAAAGGGTAGGGAGTGGGAAAAAAGCACACATGAAAAAACAAAATTATTTATCTTGTGCGTCTGGTACAGTCTTTGAAGATGATACCAAAACTCAAGCTCCAAAATGTTCTGAGCAGGGATAGAGATAGAGAATCACCTTCCTGTTGATCCCTGCCTGCTCCTACACTCTGGTCTGTCTGGCTCAGGACTCTCCCAGTAATTTTGTTGTCCCTCTCTCTGACTTAATCTTGAAACTGCAACCCAGGGACATGAACTGACATATTCAAGACCTTACACTGCCTGTGTCGGAATTCAGACTGCTTTTCACTATAGACTTGTGGGCTCTAGATTCAGCATGTATCTCAGATCCAGTACCAGATGATTCTTCTTGGAATCTCAAAATAGGGTCACAGAGATTGCATTAGCCATCATGAAAACTTCAACTAAAGGACCAGATGGACCTGTACTTGAGGATTAAGCATGAGTAGCCAATCTATAATCTATAAAAAGAAGGACGTGTGTATGTGTGTGTGTGTGTGAGTGTGTGTGTGTCTTTGTGTGTGTGAGTGTGTGTGTGTCAGAGAAACAGAAAAACAGAGAAGCTTGATGACTTTTCCCTTTCCCACTGAGTCACAGTACTTCTTCCAGTTTAATTTCATAAAAGTCCCTGTATTCTTAATTGTCCTCCTCAAATCCTCCCTGTCAATGTTATTTAAGCAAATGTCTGTTTATTGTAACAACTACTTAGCTATAGGCCTCCTACCAACTAGAAAGTAAAGCACATTAAGGGGAGAATAATAAAAAAGTGATACTCCAGTCACTACTGATATTAGCAAAGGAGTTCTCCATCTCCATGGTAGCAACTTGGCAGCTTGGTTTCACAAATGAGTGATTATTATTCTAAAAGCCAAGGCAGCACAACCTGACTTCAATGCTTACTATGAAATAACAATAATCAAGACAGTATGGTATTGGTGAAAGGACAGATAAATGGGACAGAAGTGAGAGTCCAGGAATAGATTCACATCAAGTACAGTAAAATGATCTTTAACAAAGGAGCAAAAGCAATACAATGGAGCAAAGAAAGCCTTTTCAGCATGTGGTACTGGAATAACTGGGCATCCACAGGAAGCAAAATGAATCTAGATATAGATTTTACACTCTGCAAAAATTAACTCAAAGATCTCCATGTATCATAGATCTACATGTGAAATGCAAAACTATAAAACTCCTAGAAGATAACAGAGGGGAAAACCTAGATGACCTTGGTATGGTGATGAATTTTAGGAACAACGCCAAATGCATGACCCATGAAAGAAATAATTGATAGGCTGAACTTGAGTAAGATTTTTAAAACTGCTCTGCAAAAGAAAATGTCAAGATAATGAGAAAACAGGTCACAGACTGGGAGAAAACGTTTGCAAAAGGAGTATCGTATTAAAGGAAAACTCAATTTAAAAAACTCAATTGGAAAATAGCTAAATACCTTAACATTAGGTTGGTGAAAAAGTAATTGCAGTTTTTGCCATTACTTACTTTTAATGGGAAAAAAACACACACACACACACAATAACTTCTGTACTAACTTAACACAAGCTTGTCTAGCCTGTGGCCCAGGATGGCTTTGAATGCAGTACAATACAAATTTTTAAATATTATGAATTTCTTTTGTGTGATTTTTTTTAACTCATCAACTATTGTGTTAGTGTATTTTATATGTGGGCCGAGACAATTCTTCTTCCACTGTGGCCCAGGTAAGCCAAAAGATTGGGCACCCTGGCCTTAATAGACACCTCACCAGTGAAGGTATACAGATGGCAAATAAGCATATTAAAAGATGTTCCACATCATATGTAATCAAGGAAACATAAATTAAAATGAAATACTACTCCACACCTATGAGTATGTGTAGATACTGCTCTATACCTATGAGAATGACCAAAATCTAAAACACTGACAGTGCCAAATGCTGAAGAGAATGGAGCAGCAGGAACTCACTCATTGCTGGTGAGAATGCAAAATGGTACAGCCACTTTGGAGAACAGTTTGGCAGTTTCGTGCTCTTTGGTATTTACCTAAAGAAACTGAAAACTTATGTCCACACAGAAACCTGCATATGGATGCTTATAGCAGCTTTTTTTTCAAAATCTTGGAAGCAACCAAGATATCCTCCAGTAAGTGAATGGATTAATAAAATTGTAGTATATAGAAACAATGGAATATGATTGAGGGCTACAAAGAAATGAGCTATCAAGTCATTAATAAACATGTAGGAAACTTTAATGTAAATTACTAACTGAAATAAGCCAATCTGAACAGGCTACAACTATGTAATTCCAATCATATGGCATCCTAGAAAATGCAAAACTATGTAAACTGTAAAAAGATCAGTGGTTGTCAGGGGCTTGGATGGGGGAAGAAATGAATATATAGAGCATAGAGGATTCTTTAGGACACTGAACTTACTCTGTATGATACTATAATGATCAATATATGTCATCACACATTGTTTCCAAGTTATAGAATGTACAACATCAAAAATGAACTCTATTATACACATGGACTTTGTATGATGTGTCATTGTAGGACATTAAGATATGTCAATGTGGTTCATCAAGTATAACAAATTTACCACTCTGGTGGGGGATATTGATCATGGGAGAGGCTTTGCATGTGTAGGGGTAGAGGTGTTGTGGAAAAATCTCTGTACCTTTCTTTTAATTTGTCTGTGAACCTAAAGCTGCTCTTAAAAATATTTTTTTAAAGTAAACTTCTGAATAAAGAAACATAAAAGTGGGTCAACATATAAACATGTTTTCTTAATAACTTTTATATTACTTAAAAGAATAGTGAATTCCAGACTACTTGGGTTTAGAATCTCTAGGTACACTTTTCAAGGAGACAGAAATTAATAAGTAAATTTGCTGTGACAGGATACAGTAAGTTCTCATAGAAAGAACTACTAAAAGGGACTAAAGCACACTATAATCTATGGGATAATATCCTTAAAGTTAAAAGAGAATGGAGTTACTTATCTGTCTTTCTCCCTTTTTAATATCATCAACTTTTAAGTAACTTTTAAGAAACTTTCTGACACTAGTTGACTGATTATATACAACAAGATGAGTTATAAAATAGCAAGGTAAATTCTCAAGAAATATAGTTGCAAAGTACATTTTGAAAGATTCATCAGAGGGGGACTTTGAATGAATAACAGGAAAATAGTTTCCCAAAAGTTAGATTAAGAAACTCTCAAAGGAATCATGTGTGTCCCTAATGGAATTACAGATTCTAAAGAAATGCCTGCTATATCTCAAACCCAGAATAGCTATATAAAAGCAGTGACAGTCTTTGTAGAAGCTGAGACATCTCTAATTGTTTCAGATTTCACAGCAGTATTTTCCACTGCCCTACATTGTGAATTACATTTTAAATTATTTGCTCTAAAATAATGCAAACAGACCAAATCAGGGTGTCAGGATTGTGAGTCATCACAGCACTTTGCTTTGCCATCTTGTGATGTGGCTTTACCACCATGCCACTAATAGAGCATATTTACAAACCTAAGGCTCAAATAATGACAGAAGAGATGCCATCTTTCCAAAGTAGAAAATTAAGCAGTCAAACACAGTAGAACTTGGGTGTGGGAGATTCTTCAAAAGAAAAGTTCCTTCTATCATCAAAAAAATTAAGACTTTTTACTTGATGTTCTTTGCCAAACTCCTTGTTTACAACCAAAGTCTCTTAGAACTATAAATCAATCAAGGACATCATTAAAATGCTACCTGTGAGATTATTTTTGAAGCGATATAATATCCAACTAGGATCATCCTCCTTCTCAGCCTACAAAGTGAGATTTAAGGGGCTCAAAACTCCCAACTAATTCAACTCACCTTTAATTAAGGTGAAAGACACCTTGTTTATTTGGAGTTAAAGATGGAATTCTAACATAGTAACTTAAGATGTAAATAATTACTAAAACCTTGGGTGTAATAGGAAGGAGACATAATATGAGAGTTCCTGAAGACTGGATAAAACATTCTCTGAGGAAATTTGTGTGGTAAAAGTAAGCTAGAGAGAATTAAAAGGACATAATTATATTGCCCAAGATAGGCCCTTCTTCATAAGGTTCTTATCATTCTTTAGAAATAAATGGCTTTGGAAGAAATCCAAAATAGTCCTACCTTAAAGAGTATTATACTTTATGAAGGAATATATTATAGTAGCTTCAAATGCATTAGCCTCAGTCATTTTTTCTCTCCCACAATCTTCCAGCATATATATCTATCATATGACTAGCATTTTAAAAATTTTGCATCTGGCTCTATATGTCTTAGTGGATAGATATTATTCATATCCTTTGTGCTAAAACGAAATATAAAATACCACTTGTCACTGAAGACAGCTGACCATTTATAAAATCTGTGACTGTTTAGCACATCTTGTCACTGTCATGGTTATTAATATTGAAGAGTACTGGGGTGAAATGACAGTGATGTAGTCACAAAAATGCACAAACATACATTATTGTTAACCATCATTATTAAAACTATAATGCAATGTGGGTTAGCACTTCAGAAGGGAGTCTTGCTAATTCACACTCTTTTCCTCAGTGAACATATTCTAACAAAGAAGGCCAATTTCTCTGTGAGGTACCAAAAGTGATTTCTAGTCTGCTTACTTCAGAATATATAAATGAGCAATGGAACTGGGGTGGTTGATATGAAAAAATAAAAGGCTGGAAGGGAAGTAATGCAATATATAAAAGATATTTAAAAGGATGCCATTTTAAAGGATATACAAGAAACTATTGGCTTTCACATGATGAGTGAAAATTAGGAGTGTGGGTGTGGATAAGGGGAGATAACTTTTACTTTAAGCCCTTTCATCGCAATAGTTTTAAACTCTATGCATGAGTAACTTTTATAATGAAATCAAAGCTCCCAAAATATCTTTGGACATTAAAAAAAAATAGCAGTGCTATTTTACAAAATCATTTACTCGTCAGTAGTATCCAATGGGATTCTTTAAAATGCATTAAAAAATTTGAACATACAGATTCTGAAAATAAAATTGTCATTCTGTTAATTTAAAAAAAAAGTATAGAGAAGGAATGATCTTGAGCTTACACTTAACAGTTTTCTACATGGTATTTAGACTCATGCAATATATTACACCTTCATTGTTTATGCCAATTTATCAGGAGATTCTTTTATTTGTACCTGAAAGCTAGTGGAGGGTAGGAAGCAAGTGTGGTAAGTATTCTGAAACTCACAGTCCCACAGGAATTAGGGAAAGTTTCTTGTAGAAGACAAAACAAACCTGAGTCCTTCAGGTGTGATAGCAGTTGTTAGCAGATAATATGTAAGAAAGATATGCCCAGATAAGAAAAAGATCTTTTCATATTCTGGGTACTAGAGAATCAACTCCTCATATACAGTGATTGACTGGCCTAAGATCTCTACTTTTGAATAAAGCCCACTTTAATATGAGTCAGAATTACTTTAAGTTGTGATAAATTGAGCAAATATCTGTAGAGTAATAACATTTTTAAAAGTTTAATAAAAGGAAAAAACTATGAAAATATGGCTGCCAAGTTATTCTCCATTCCATGCATACAAAAATACTATCTAGGTGAGGAAAACTGATACATAAATGTATACATATCACAATTTCATTTTGACTTGTGAAAAGCTCTATATAAGGTCAATCTTCACAAAATAATAAGTTTCTATTGAAAGTTTAGTATATGCCAGATTCTCTTGTAAGCTATTCACATACATTAATTCATTTAATTACTTTAACAACCATATCAGAGAATTAGTATTATGTCTCCATTTTAAAAAATAAGAACACAGAAAGGTTAAGGGACTTGCTCAAGCCACACAGCTTACATAGGGAAGAGATGAGACAAGAATCCAGTTAAACTAGTCTGAATGCCAAGATCTATTGTACCATATCATTATATCTGTTGGGTACTATCTATACACATTTTCTCCTTCTTAGGATTATGATGTATAATTTTTGGGATACTGTGGAAACTTAACTAATATATATTTAATCATTTATTTACAAATACTCTTTTCCTTAATGTATGATTATAACATAGTTGTACTCTATTTAATAGCTATTTAGATATTAAAAGAATAGTTCATATGCAAAAGGAATTTTATTTTTCATTGAAACACTCATTTTGAATTGTTTTTCAAAATTATATATGGATTTTTTCAGATACAATCAAGTAACTGATCCCAATTCACCTGAGGCCGAATGCACATTAATAAGAATAAAGGACAAGAGTTGACCTCAAGAACATACCAACAAGAGGTTACTTTAAGCAAAATCAAAAATATATCAGCCCAGTCCACAATTATGATTAATATTATAAAAATGGCATTTTTCACCTTCTTCCTTAGCCAAAAAGAAAGGTAAATGCAACAAAGAAAATAAGGAAACACAAACGAAATACATTCTTGAAAAATTAGAATACTGAATCTCCCCCAACATTTAAAAAAATGGATGTTGTCAAAAGTAGTGTGAATGTGGTAGGGTTATGATAAGGAGTTAAGACACGAGTTGAACTTTTGTAGGAAAAGGATGAAGGTACACGTCTCCAGAGTGCACCTTGATATGTACTCATATGTACTCCCTAGGATACCAAACTGAAGTTAACAAAACTGCAAGCAGGCTGGAGATGAGAGCTTCAGTTAGCCCAGTTTGGTTCTAATAAGCAGAAGAAAAAATTATATACACAATCATACAGATAAGACATACTTCCAAGAAGTAGCTGATTTTTTCTAAAAGCAGAAAAGAAACAGAATGGTAGGCAGACTGTAACTTGTAATGTCTATCATCTGGGTAAAAGTAAAGGCTAATAATATTTATTCATAAAAATTCAGTAACATAAGGAAAATGCCTACAAACTTGAAATATTGCTCTGGGACCTATCTGTCAAATCATTGGTATAGAAAATCTCAACTCAAAAATGAGTGATCAAAATGAAACCAGTAGAAACTCTATTTTAAAAGCACACAGCAAAAATAATGGAAGAAAATAGTAAGGTAAAGCAAATCATAAAAAATTCTCACCACAAAATATTGCCATAGCACAGGTGTGACAAAATATATCACCTAGAAGGCAAAGACCTGGCTGAAACAATTCCTAAACCTAACTGAGCAATCTCTTGAGGGAGTATAACTTCTACAGTATGTAGATAACTTCCTTATCTATTCCCACTTCACAGGCTTCAGTTTAGACTAACCCTATTTGGTCTTGTGAACCAACTAGTGATCTCTGTCTGCAGCTCAGAAGAAACAAGAGAGATGGGTAATATAAAAATCTGGATCAATATTCTAATCCTGGGTGCATACTGGAATTGGCTAGCAACCCCAGTCTTAGCAGGCATGACTATAGATACCAGCTACCTGGGGGTGTCAGCAACTTTGGAAATTTTTAGAGCTGTTTTCACCCCCTTATTTCATTTTGACATTCTTCTAAATCTAATAACCCAATTTATCTCCTCTTGACTTCAGGCCATCAAGCTCTAGATGATCCTCAGTGAGGGATACCATACTCTCAGTAGTCAAGAGTTACCCTTCTACAGGGGACCCCTAGACTGTCCATAAGTGAGTCATGACAGAGGGGAAATCATGCCCCTATCTTTCTTCGACCTGGCTAGATACTGCTTTCACCAATCAATAGAGCCACCCTCCTGCCTTGAGAGCAAGCAAGAGGCCAAACCCCACCAAACTACCACCAACACCCCTATGTCAAAATAAAGCAATTATAGAATACTGACCTTCATCCATTTTCCTCAAAGAATTCAAGTCTCAGACTCTTGAGAGGGGAAATGTTACAGTGGGTAACTAGTCGGGTATGAGCAGGGCAAGAGAGGACTTCTCCCGCTGCTCCCCACCACACACACGCCAGGGGTATTGGGAACATCAGGTGATGGTCAGTTGGTTGTTAATTGTCTCGCTAAAGTAATAATTGGTCACAGCTGGCACCAGGGAGAGGCCCGCTCCTAATAGATAAAAAACACCTGAAACTGATGATCAGCTGCTTCCCAATAAGATCTCAAGAATTGGGCAACTGGGCTCAAGTGTGCACAATAAAAGGCAAACTGGAAGAGTTTAACTGGTATATGACCTATAAGCATTAAAGAAATTCAATTCATATTTTAAAAGTCTTCCTGCAACCAAAAAATCTCCAGGTATGCATGGCTTTATTAATAAACTCTACCAATTGTTTAAGAAACAATAGCATTCTTACATGGACCCAGAAAATAGAAAGGTAGGAAAACATTTCCAACTCATTTTTATGAGGCCAAAAACATCTTAATACCAGAAATTGACATGAAAGAAAAAAAATCAGTAAATTTCTCAGTAGCATAAACTCAAAAGTTTAAAAATATTAACAAATTGAATCTAGCAAAACATAAAAAGTATAATCTGTCAGGATAAAATCATGTTGAATATAGGAATGCAAGTGTGATTTAACATGGTTAGTCAATGTAATTCACCACATGAACAGAATGTAGTAGAGTGTATTATTGTCTCAGCTCTTCACCTCATGTACTGAGATCTTTGTCATTTGAATTTGTATTTTCTCCTGCTACATTTGAAATATATTGCCCTTCCCTTTGATGTTGAGCTCAGCCATGTGATTTTTCTAGCCAATGGTATGTATTGGTTTGGGGTCAGATGATAGAAGGTGAGAAAATGTTTTGAGTCTTTAAGAAAGGCAAAGGAACTAATACAAGACACTAAAATAAATGTGTACATTATATAGTCACAAGACTGTCACCAACTATAATATGGAAGATAGAGAATCTACCTAATGAATCTGTCCTCTTGAAAAATATGTTTTCCAGGCAGAAGGTTCAAAGCTTCAGCTGATAATTTTTGCTTTGCATAACGAGACACTACAAAGCAAAGATAAATTCAAAAGAGAACTTGTCAGTTTACAAGCAGATTTTAGAAGGCATACAAATGACCCAGAACTTGCTAGGTTGAAAAATAAAACTACTTCTAATCTATCTATCTCCAGAGAGTTAAATATTATCAAATTATGATATAGCCTTGGGGAAATATTAAATCAAGATTGTGGCCATTTGATTAAATTTGGTAGTTGCTATGGATTGGGTATTACTTATTTTAATGGACTGGATATGGTTTACATTCCTCCCAAAAAAGTTCATCTTGAAACCTTATTTCCATTGTGGCAGTGTTATGAGATTGGATCTAATGGGAAGTGCTGGGGTCATGCATCAAGCACAGTCTTGGTGTTACTGTCCTGGTAGTAAGTGACCCCTCTGGCAAGATTAAATTCGTTCTCATGGGAATAAATTAGTTTCCTTAAGAGTGGGTTGTTATAAAGCTAGGATACCCCTTGGCTTTTCTCTTTTCACATGTGTCCACCTTTCTCTTTTGACTTTCCCTGCCATGTTATGATTCAATAGCATAAAAGTCTTTGCCAGAAGCCAGAACCATGCCTTTGAACTTCTCAGCCTGCAGAACTGTGAGCTAAATAAACCTCTTTTCTTTATAAATTACCTAGTCTTAGGTATTCTGTTGTAGCAACACAAAATAAACTAAGACAGTAGTAAAAACAAAATCAAGGATGTAGTACTTACATCTTTAAGAGATATGAAAAAATTAATGTGGCACCTACTATATCCTTCCACCTGGATAAAAAGACTCCTAAAAATTTTGAAGAATTTGTCCCTTAGAAACTTAATGGACCCAAAATACCCACAATGAAGCCTAGAGAAAGCAAGAAATGGCTTTTTTAAAAACTGTAGAGGCAGCTTCTGACACAAAGAGATGAGTAGAATAAAATATACAGAAAATTAACTAAGTTTTTAAGAGGTCACCATTAGCAAAAATGTGACCACCCTAAGCTAACAAAGGGGGTAGGTACCATGAGATTTTAAAAATCCAGACAAGCTCCAACTTTCTACAGGCAAGAAACATACCCATAAATCTGCTTTTGTGCTCCCTTAGAAAGCATATTTTCTAATGCCTTCTTCAAAAGAGGCCAAAGAGCAAAATGGAAAAGGAATGATATGAGGCAAGAGTCATGGAAAGCAATTGATGGGAAGCCATTTCCAGATAGCAAGGTAGCATGAAAAGATTCTCAACATCATTGATCACCAGAGAAATGCAAATCAAAACCGCAATAGAAATGCAAATCAAAACCACAATGAGATATTATCTCACTTCATTTAAAATGGCTTTTATTCAAAAGACAGGCAATAACAAATGCTAGCAAGGAGGTGGAGAAAAGGGAACCCTTCCTTGTATACTGTTGGTGGGAGTGTAATAGTATAAGCAGTATGGAGAACAGTTTGGAGGTTCTTCAAAAAGTAACGATTGTGCTACCATATGATCCAGCAATCCCACTGCTGGGTATATACTGAAAAGAAAGGAAATCAGTATATCAAAGAGATATTTGCACTCTTATGTTTGTTGCAGCATTGTTTACAATAGCCAAGATTCGGAAGTAACCTAAGTGTCCCTCAACAGACAAATGGATAAAGAAAATGTGGTACATATACAAAATGGAGTACTCTTTAGCCCCCCAAAAAGAGTAAGACCCAGTCATTTGCAAAAATATAGATGGAACTGGAGATCATTATGTTAAATAAAATAAACCAGGCACAGAAAAACATCTCACATGCTCAATTATTGGTGGGATCTAAAAATCAAAATAATTGAACTCATGGAATAGAGAGTAAAATGGTATTTACCAGAGGCTAGGAAGGGCAATAGTGTGCTAGAGGAAAGGTGGGGATGGTTAATGGGTACAAAAAAATAGAAATAATTAATAAGACCCAGTATTATATAGCACAACAGAGTGACTCTAGTCAATAACTTAACTGTACATTCTGAAATAACTTAAGAGTTTAATTGGATTGTTTGAAACTCAATGGATAAATGCTTGAGGGTATGGCTACCCCATTCATCATGATGTGCTTATTTCACTTATTATGCTTGTATCAAAACATTTCATATAACCCATACATATGCATACTAGGTATTCACAAAAATTATAAATTAAAAAAATTTAAATTACTAGAGTTAATGTCAATTTTTTTCTCTATAGCAGCCACAAACAAAATATATTATTTGTGCAATTAAAAGATACCAAATAAAACTCAATTTCTGGATTTATTCAAGAAATATATCATGTTGTAAGATCTTTATTGTTAATAATGATGCTTATTTTTTAAAATATCCTGATACAAAAGTTACTTCTTTGGTTGTGATTTCTTTAACCACAAAACTTGAGCAATGCCTGCTTGATGGTGAGGCTTTTGCTTCTTGTTAAATTTTGGATTTAGATTTTTTAAATTCCCAGACCAGGCTTCTTCCAAATATAACAGATCTCTCAAGCCTGAGGTGTCTGAGAGAAAATTATGAAGATTTTAACACTATTTCCTTACCGCTATTCACCATGAACAGTTTTGAATTATTCATTATTAATGATTTGCAGCATTCAAAAATCAACGTAATCTTCAGCTTTATCATAAAGAAGGCCTTGTAGAATAGAATGTGTATTTGTTCTCTTTCTTCTATAAAGATTTGTAGCAAGATTTTGCTTGTAAAAAAAAAAAGCCTTTTTATGTCTTCCTGTTGTTGCTGGGTCTGTATAAGTCCTTCTAGGCCTTCTACACACTGTAAAGATGGGGAGAGAAAGTGCTGGAGTATAGATGCTAAGACAGAAATAAAAGAGAATGAACAATGCTAGCTTACTGTTTACCTGCTTCTTAGGACTAATAACAAATGAAACTGTGCTTTTGCTTCCTCTGTCCTGTATAAGTGACTGGAATGTAAGAGGTCCGCAAAGATATTAAATGTGTCTTTTACTTAGGTAATACATTATACAATATTTAATAAAATGCTTACTTACTAAATATTTAAATTTCTACCTGCCTAATACAATTGGTAAGTCAGTCCTTCATAATTTTCATTCTTTATATCTCTGCTTGTTTTCTTCTTTAGACCCCGTCTTTAAATTCTTATTTCTTATAGGTTGTGAGAAGAAAAAAGTGAATACCTACTGTAATATTAGTGCTTCTTTTCTTTATTGTCTTTTAAGAAAAGTTTTTTAAAAACAGGAGAATATTGTTCCTATGTAATCTTACATTACAAAGAAAAATATAATTGGTCTTTAATAAGAGTTTTCTGGCATGAGGTGACCCCAAACATTATCAGTTCAATGCTTTTAGTGTTTTGTCCACAGATATCTTCCACATATGAGTAGGTGGCTAAATAAGGGAGAGTTGAACAGATTCTTGTGAGCAAGAGCAACATACATTTGTGGTTGTAGCATCTAGGACTTGTTGAAATGGTAAGTCAGATCAGCAATGGAGTTTTACAATTATGAAGATTTAGAGGCAAAAACAGTACTTTCCATAGCTTTAGTTTTAGTTTGTATTTCTCATTTCCATTTCAAACGAGACTGACCATTCTTAAAAGGTAACAGAAGAAAGTGTCACACTGATGATTAGCACTGCATTCAAACTACTAGTGTGCATAGGTGTAAAGCATTGCAGTCTTTGCTAATTACACACAAATGAGAATATGGGAAACAAATGGCTTGTTGAAAGTCACATAAATTATCTGATTTTAATAGCATCTGGACCACCAAAGCACTCTCCTCCCTACTCGCTGCCCTCAAAACAGAAATCCACAGCTTTTAAAAATCAAGAATTACAGGGCATTTTTAAGTAGCAACAGAGACTGTATGCTTCCAATTATCTGTCTCATTATGAAGAACTTTTTACTCTTATTATTTTGTGCTATCTTTGAGTGAGCTGACCTGAAAAGCAGTTTCACCTTTCTCTGGGAAAGTATGAATCTGAATCTCCAGCTGGAGAAAAGGAAATGTGTACAAGCCATCATTTAAGCACACATTCAGTTTCAGAACTGACTGAAAATGTGAATAGCAGGAAAATACAAGTGTCTATTGTTTGTGCCCATCTGAAATCAGGAAGTGATGAATCCCACTGGAGAGAGCTTGTTTCTACTTGGTTCCAAACCCAGTTTTCAGATGAAAGCGCCTTGGAGAGGTAGGGTGAAGCTTTGCTTTGTGAAGCAAATGGTCGGCTTACCTCCAGTGCTTCAGCCAACAGGCCTTGTTCTTTCTTTTCTGTTCTGAACCAGTTTCAATAGCAAAAGAATGTTTGTTGTTTGAGGACTGGATGTTATGAAGGAGCTTTGGAAACCAAATAGTCTCAGGTGCATGCTCTTGCATACCAATGTCTCCAAAACTCTTCTGGCTTTCACAGATAACTTATGGTTGTATATATCCTAAAATAGTTGAATATGTTTACCTTTTGCTATAGCACTTGCATTTTAGGAAAGCTGGGTAACTAAACATTTTAAGAACCTAATTATGAGAAAAAATAAAGTTGAAAATATGACTCTACATTTAAAGAAACCAGAGTAAGTTTTCTCTTTAGTCTATTTTGAAAATGAAAACAGCCTAAAAAGAAAACAGGTTGAGTCACATGGGGAGGAGAGTGGAAAGTGTGAAAGAGACACAAAATCCAGAGAAGTAGGTTGTACCTAAATGAAAGAAATATTAAACTATGCAATGAAAAAAAAATAGAACATTTTCACATTATTTCTTCTTAAATCCCTCTCAAAATGAGTACTGGCATGTCAGGGGTTCCTGTGATGATGAGTAATTTATCAGGACAAGAAGGACCACTGGGTAAATGAGGACCCAGAGTTTTCTAAAGCCTGTTATCATACACCAGAAAGTACAACTTTAACAAATCCAAAATAACTTCACAATTGTGTATTTGTGTTTTTTTCCATTCTGAAATCTAATACTGACGAAAATTCATCTCCTTGACCAAACCAAGCTCCTCGACGTTTTCCACCGCCACCCCCAACACTGGGCCTCATCCTTGTTCCCCTTCCTCACCTGCTGAGCTCAGCTTCATGAAAGAATCCTGCTAAAATAGTTTATCAGTCATCTCCCCTACCCTTGATATTCCAGTCAAGCTCCTTTCTCCACCTTGATGCCTAATTAAGTTCCTCTCCTCCCCAACCCTGGATACTGAACCAAGCTCCTATTAGTAATTTTCCATTCACTCTCTCATTCTGACCATTGGCTATAAATCCTTACTTGTCCCTATTGTACAGAGCTGAATACAATCATTCTCCCTTATTGCAAAGGTCTTAAGCTTTAATACAATAGTCTTAAACAAAGCTTCCATGCCATTTTTAACAAATGTCCAGTGCATTTGTTTTTTCACAGCATTTGACACAGTTTAGTATGTCAGGGTCTGGAATAATTTCATTGGGTTCAGATCAAACTATAGCATTTGCATCAGATAAGCTATTTAACCTCATCAAGTTTTAATTTTCTCATCCATAAAATGGAAATAGTAAAGTCTACATCATACCATTGTTGACATCAATGAATGAGAGAATCCTTGTAAAGTTCACCTGTCTAGCCCAGAGTTGGCCTTCGTTTCTTCAGAATGAAACTGGAACAGTGAGCATTAACCTTCTCTTTTAATGTCCACATAACTGCTTGACAAACCAAACTATCTTCAGAAGATATTGGACATTATTAAGCTTTCCCAGTTTCCAGTGCTTTTTTTTCAGGAAAAGAACTATGGATTACCAACAACCAGAGAACCAAACACATCAGCTGCTGGTGCCATTGGTCTAGCATGTGACATTGAATTGAAAGTCACCAAAATATCAAAGCCCACTCCAGCAGTAACAAGCTCTCAATCTTCCTTTCCAGAAATTCCTTTGAGTTCTTAACAGTATGCTGTCTTACATTTATTTTTTAATTATATTTTTGCAGTATTTGTTCCTGTTGTTTTCCCTAGCTTCCAACTGTAGGCCTTCTGCATCTTAGGAGGTTTTTCTCTACTTCTCTTTTGACTGTGATTTGTTTTAAGTAAGGACGAAGACAGAGATAAACATAAAATTATGTCTCTTGTGCTCCGTTGTTTTCTTTTGTTACAGAGAATCTAAGTTTCTATAAAAATTCTAGGGGAGAGCTCCTTAAAAAATATTTACAACTGCTTAAATGTGACAAGGTAATATATGATTCATTTCTATATGGGAATGTTTTGATGCATTATGTATCTTCTATTTTCTACTAATTCATTTTTCCTTTTCACTTCATTGACTTCATTATTTTCCTTGTAAGTTTCTGGCATGTATTGGACTGCTTATTATAACAGATTTTTTCAAATATTAGGCCTCAGCTCAGAAATATTTATCATTCAGAACCTGCCTAGTGAAAAATAAAACAGAGCACTAATCAGAATTTCACCAGTTTAGAAATTTATGGCAATTCTGATTCTGTATTTGTGTGGCGGGGGGGGCGGGGGGTGGGGGTGGAGGGTGGGTTCTAAGTAAAAAAAAGGCTGAAATAATTTATTTTTCTCTACATTTTCAGGTACTTGTTCATGAAACAAGAGAAGTCAGGCCTAAATAATCTTCTTGCCTACAAGAAGATCCAATAATTTTTCATCTTCAATTATTGGATCCTGACTCCTAGAATACTAAAATGTTTCTGTGCTTGTATTATTATTCAGTATTATAAATACAAGTATTTCATTGGCTCATCTCAAATTTGTTTTTGTAGACAAGTATAATTTAGTAGGTAATGCATACCATGCTTGAAGATTTAAAAAATTTTGCAACTGAAGCTTTGCACTCAGTACACACTCCCTTTCCCTTCCTTTTCTTAAAATCTTAAGGTACAAAGTGGGCAAAGGATATGAACAGACACTTTACAAAAGAAGACATACATGAGGCAACAAACATATGAAAAAATGCTCATCATCACTGATTATTAGAGAAATGCAAATCAAAACCACATTGAGATACCATCTCATGCCAGTTAGAATGGCAATCATTAAAATATCTGTAGACAACAGATGCTGGAGAGGATGTGGAGAAATAGGAACACTTTTACACTGTTGGTGGGAGTGTAAATTAGTTCAACCATTGTGAAAGACAGTGTGGTGATTCCTCAAGGACCTAGAAATAGAAATTCCATTTGACCCAGCAATCCCATTACTGGGTATATATCCAAAGGATTATAAATCGTTCTGCTATAAGGACACATGCACACGAATGTTCATTGCAGCACAGTTTACAATAGCAA
>CAUYQU010078147.1:0-29993 GCA_963574635.1 Cheracebus regulus | reverse complement strand
CGTAACCTATACACAAATAAATACTCATGCTTCTGGACATTTGGGGGCCTTGCTTGACTCCTTTTATAGGTGGCATGGCCCCGAGCCCAGCTGCGTTTTCCTTGTACTTCTGTGTCCTGTCTCTTTATTTCTCAGATCCTGAGCCTCAGCACAGCATAAGGCTCACCCCACGACCCTGTGGGGCACCTCAGCCCTACATCTGGCTCCCAATGTGCCCTACACATGGGCACAAGCTGGGAGAAGGCACCGCGTTCCAAGGGGCTGAAGGAAGTGGGGTCACCATGGCCGTCACAGAGAGGAAGGAGAGCGGGAGTATGGGCAGAGGACCCCCTTCTCCTCGGAAGGTGCCCCAGCTCCCAGCTCTCACCTTGGGGCAGTAGCAGCCTGGTTGGCAGGGCGGCAGGTCCTGGCAGACCTGACGGTTCAGGTGTGTGGCACAGAGCCCAGCACAGGGGGAGCCGCAAGCCTGGAACTCAAAGGGAGGCGTGCAGCTGTCCTCTGGGGGGAAGCGGGGAGAGGCAGGCTGATGGGGGAACGGCCCAGAGACACCACTCCCAAAGCCAGAGCACATGCTGCATGGTTCCACTGAGGCCCCTAGGGGTCACCTGGGAAGAATACAAGACACCTGCCCCCCGCATGTCAGAACAGTCCAGTGTCCCCCATCTGGCACCCACTCAGCACCTGTGGGCACCTCCAGGGAAAGATCAGGACAGGTTGGGCCTTGGAGAGCCAGGAAGCTGCCTGGAGGAGGCAGCTGAGGAGGGGGCTGCAGTAGTGAGGGGCCTGGCAGGTGCGCCAGAGATTGGCAGACAGGAGACGGGCAGAGGTGGAGGGCAGCTGCAGCAGGAGGTGGGCAGGACACCCTCCTAGACGGCCAAAGCCACAGGCAGGCCGGCAGCTGCAGCGTGGGTAAATTGTGAGGGATTGGGGGTGCAGCTGTGACGAGGGAGCAGCTGGGTTCGAGAGCAGGTGCGAGCAGGCGCAGGCACAGGCTGCTCTGAGGTCTTGGGGGTGCTACATTGACTGCGAGGGGAGCAGGGCGTTCCAGCGGGGACCCTTGGCGGCTGCTGCCCTGCTCAGCTCCCCAGCTTCTTGCTCCTGGAGCCTCACCAGAGCAGTTGCCGATGGGGCAAGGCTGGAAGTGGCCATCCAGCCGCGTGCAGGGGGCTCCCGCCCTGGCCCCTTGGGGCGCTGGGCCCTGGTGTCGGTAGCGCTGCTGCACCAGCACCCGGCAAGAGCATCGCGTCCAGCTGCTCCAGCTGCTCCACACACATTCCTCTAGGGACGGGAGGGATGTGTCAGCCTGCTTTCCCCAGCCTGCCTCCCTCTCACCACAGCCCTGCTGAGACCCTGCACAGGACACGGGCAAGAGGGGCCTGGAAGGCCCGGCCACAGGACGCCCTCTCACCCCACATGGAGGGCCCCAAGGGAAGAGATGGTGGGAAGAGGAACTGAGCAAACCGTCGGGGCAGGACAGGGGCAGGCTTATTCGGAGGGATCATCTGGGAACCGGGAAATACTTATTTTCTGAATCTCCCAAGGTAGGAAAAGCAGCGAGGTGACTTCACTCCCCTGCACACTCACCGGGGCAGGGCCCTGGGTAGCAGCCCTGCGTGTCCAGGTGGGGGAAGGTGCCGTTGCAGGTGGGGTCAGCCTCAGCCAGCAAGCAGGGGCAGGACCCAGAGCGAGAGGCCAGGCCCAGGCCGCAGCTACGGGAACAGGGCCCCCACGGGCCCCAGGCGCAGGCCCCCAACAGTCCTGGGCAAGGCTGCTGCCCGCAGGGCTGGGTCTGGGTATCGGGGCCCAGGCAGGGTGAGCTCCCGTGGTGAGGGGCTGCAGCCCTGCAAGCCCGGATTCGGACCTGGTTTCCACCTCCACAGGAGACAGGGCAGTTGGACCAGGGAGACCACAGCGTCCAGGCCTCGGGCACTGTGGGAGGGCACAGGTGAGGTCAAAGGAGGCAGAGGGAGCAAAGGCCAGAGGGCTGGGTCAGGACCTGCATGGCCCAGGGCATGGCAGTTAAGTAAGGCGGGAGAGAACGAGACACAGGGCACATGGCAGGGAAGGCATGAGGCTAGGAGGGTGGCTGAGGCGCCCAGACCTGCACACTCCGTATCTTCGCAGATCACGCCCTCTGGGGTGCAGGAGCTGGGAAAGAGCCAGGACTCAGGACTCTGCTCTCCAGCAGGGCAGCCCCAGCCCTCCTCCCTGCCCTGCACTTACCACTGCTGGCACTCCCCCTGCAGCCAGCTGTCCCCCAGGGTGCGGGGGCGAGTGCCCTGCAGACACAGGGGCGGGCACGGGGACTGAGGGCAGGGCTGGCTCTGGGACTGCTCCTCCCGACACTCCGGAGCCCACGAGCCCGATGAGGAGGACCTGGGTGGGGCCCGGGAAGAGGAGGTAAGAGATGGTCCAGACCCCTCATCACTTCTGTCTCCTGGTGACACCTCCTGACAGGACCAGGACACTTAGGGTGGGCATGGGGGTAGCTAAGGACAAGCCAGGGTAACCAGGGACAGAGCTGGCCCAGGGCCTGAGTTGGTGTCGCTGGTGAGAGCGGGACCCAGGAACTCTCCGTCAGAAGGGAGACTGCACCATGCAGAGGGAGGCCCTGGCTGGCACAGGTGACATCTAGCCCAGTCAGCCCCATACCGGAAGCGGCTCTGCTGCCCTCCGGGCCCGCATGAGTGACTGCAGGGACTCCAGGCCGACCAGCGGCTCCAGGCACAGTGGGCGGGAGGCGGGCAGGGCTGATCTGTGCAGGAGAGCCGCCCAGCTTGGCATGAGCAGTTGTTGCAGGCATCCTGGTGCTGGCTCCCTGGGGCCCAGCTGTGGCCCTGGGCATCAGTGCAGTCACAGTGCCCAATTGGCACACAGCCGCCATCCTGCTCCAGGGATCCTGTGGGGCAAGGGCTGACGCTGGCACCCCTGACCCCACCCATGCCCTCCCACTCAGCCACCCTGATACGCCTGAAGGGCAGGCGGTACCTACCCTTGGGGCAGCGGCAGCCCCTCTGGCAGACCTGGTCATCCTGGCACACGATTCCCTCCTGGAGATCTGAGCAGCGGTGGGGGCAGTGGTTGGCACAGGTGACCACCTCCATGCCTTCTGGGCAGCCGGTCTCTGAGCAGATGGCGGAGTGGACGGCGGTGCCCTGAGTCAGGAGGGCCTGGGCCCCAGGGCTCAGAAACCCTTCTTCTGCCCTACTGGGGACCCCTTACCTCCATGAAGCTACAGGGCCCATCCCATCCCCCACGTTGGTGCCCACTGAACCCTGGGGACTCGGAGAGACTCTGGGATTGGGGCATGCTAAGTAGACAGTGAGTTTCTCTCACCTCCTGTGAGTTTTCAGCACCTAGCCTGGCATTCAATAAATGTTTGTGGAGCTGGACTGGATTTATGAGTCTCAAAAAACAACACTGTCACCTGGAGCCTCTTTTGTGTCCACCCAGAGAAGGTTGGAGTGTCCAGGGTGGGTGGGGATAGAGGAGGGGGGTCATGGGAGAACCCAGGCCATGGGGCTGGTGAGCTGGGAAGGGCCAATTAAAGAAGGAATTGAAGCTTGGGGGTGACAGGAGGGGGCCCAGGCCCAGCTACAGCCGCTGGCTCCATCCATCCCCCACGAGCGCCACGTCCGCTCCTGACAGCGCCACTGTCAAAGCCTCCAAAAATCGTGACAGGATGGGTGGCTCTTTCCCACCTGGAGGGTAGGAGAGCTGAGGGGAGGCGCTCTCCCACTGGTTAGGGTGGCCGGGGTGGATCCCTGGGCCTTGGCACAGACCACAGACACGCTCAGGGCATCCTTGCCGACTGTCAGGCCCCGTCATCCACCCCAGCGGGCTCAGTTTTGAAACTGGCCCACAAGGTAGCAGCTGGGCCCCATGCTGAGTGGAGCCCAATAAGGTGGGACAGGACTGTCACCATTGCCATACCACAAGGCATGGAATTGCAGAGCCGGGCCTGGTGCTGCTCCCCAGCACACGGGGCACCCCCGTTCTTGGGTGGAGGGCCCGAGCAGCTGCGGCTCCTCAGGGATCGGCCTCCCCCACAGCTGCGGTCACACCAGGACCAGGGGCTCCAGCGTGACCAGCCCCCAGGCACTGTGTGGGAAAGAGAACAGCCACCTGAGGGGTCAACTCAGTCATAGGGCCCCCACCTATCCCACAAGCCTGGGTCAGGGTCTGGTTTGAGAGATGGAAGGGCCACACTTGGTAGGTTGGGTGCCTGGGAGGGGGCACTGATGCCAGGGGCCTTCCAGGGGCAGGGCCTGGGGCTCGATCTGGTCTCCCCCAGCCCGCCTCACCTGGGCAGGCTCGCAGATTGCAGAAGCGGTGCTCTTGGTAGGCAGTAAGGATGTTGGGGCACCAGTGCCCGCCAGGCCCAGGGGGACGGTATGCCCGCAGGCGGCGCTGCTGGCCCACCCCGCAGCTGCGGGAGCAAGGTTCCCACGGGGCCCAGGAGGTCCAGGAACAGTTCCTAGCCCCACAGCCGGGGCCGGGGCACAGGGGCAGCTCTGTGACACAAAGCGGAGCTAGAGCCATCCCAGCTGCCTGGCACCTGCCCAGCCCCTCCTCTCTGCTCCCAGCTCAAGGGCAGACCTCCACCAAGCAGGCCAGCAGTGGCCTCGTCCAGAGCTCTGGGCTCCCATTCTGTATCTGACACTGACTGCTGTGTAGCTTTGACAACTGGGCCTCAGTATCCCCTTTTCTTACTGGGACAGTAATCTCAGACTCACAGGGCTGTGGAGGGGTTTGGGTGGAGAGTTCAGCGCACACACATGAGAATAAGGGATGTGCCGGAAGTCAGGCTCCCCAGCAGCTGCTGGGGTTGGCAAAGAGGGCCCAGAGCCCAGAGTCAGACACTGATTTGAAATGAGATGTCAACACTAGAAACCAATGATTGCTTGAGGGGTGTTAGACGTTGGGACTTGGGGGTTGCAGTAAGTTGTCTGAGGGTGGCTGCTGGGGTCAGAGGTGAGGCTGGAAGATGCACCTGTGCATGAGGGCAGGTTGCAGGGGCGCTCCTGTGATGGGTCCCCCACAGTGCAGTTAGCCAGGCAGAGGCGGGTGCGACTCCGCCATGCAGGGTGAGCGGGGTCCGTGCAGCTTCCGGAGCAGGGGGACCATGGGGACCATGGGCCCCAGCCGCCTGGGGAAGGAGTTGGAGAATGCCTCCTGATGAGTCAGCTCTGAGTTTCAACCTCTCCAGGAAGCAGGGGAGGGAGGAGGGGGCCCTGGGCTTGCTCTTCCCACAGGGAGGTCACGAGGCAGAGGTGCAGGGAGTGTGGAGCTACCTGGATGGCGTGTCACTGGCTCCACCGTGGACCCTTCAGCCCCTGTGCCAAAGGAAACCCCACTCAGAAATGCTTCGGAACCCACAGTGCTCCAGGACCACGCCTAAGGCTGGTCCAGCCTTCCTCCACAGGAGCTTCTGCAGACACCAGGCCCCAAGCACAGCACTTCCTTGTGGGATTAAAACCTTTGCTAAAGCCATTCCTTTCCTTGAAAGGCTGGTCAAAGTTCCCTCCCTCCCTCAAGACCCCTCAGATACTGCCTCCTCCAAGAAGGCCTCCTAGACATCTCCCCAGTGCCGTCCTAGCCCCAGCCCTGCCCACCACCTTCCTGCTGTCCTTACCAGGGCAGTCTGGGCTGGGGCAGTACTCGAGGTCCTGACGGGGCCCACGGCAGCCTTGACCACTGGGGGCAGCCATGGGAAGAACACACTGGCGGCTGCGGGTGCGGGTGCCCAGCCCGCCACAGGAGCGGGAGCACTGGCCCCACGGGCTCCAGGGACCAAAACCGCCACCGGCTTCGAAACAGTCCTCTAGGGAGCAAGACAGCTTCCCGTGTGCACAGGAGCTGGAGGAAGAGCCAGGTTAGCTGAGGCCAGGTAAGGGCAGAGGGCAGACTGGGGTTCCCGGTCTCTGTCTTCTTACCCTCTCACCCCTTCCTCCACTGAAAATCTCCCTGACTCTCCCCAGCCCAGCCCCCACCCTCTCTGTTCCCCTCACCAGTTGCCACAGCTTGTATGAAGCGTCTGGCCCGAGCCCAGCTCATCTCCAGGCCCGAGGGGATGACCAGGGTCACCTCTGGCGGCTGCCAGTGCCTGCAGCAGCCAGGCTGTCAGCACACAAGGGCACTCCTGGGGGAGTGGGGCAGAGGAGACAGCGTCACAGCACAGCCAGCCACCCACCCGGGGCTGCGAACATCCCCTGGAAAGACTTGGGGGAGGAAGGACTTGGGGGAGGACGGTGAGGACCTGGAGGAGGGCTCCAGGCTCCAGGAAAGCATTTCCAGGAGCAGGGCGCTGTTTATCCATGTCAGGGGCATGAATGCAGCATGAGAGGGGCACGTCCCGGGCTTGGCCAAGCTGGCCTCCCCATGCAGAGCGCCCAGCAGGACATGAGCAGGCGCCAGCACAGGCCCTTACAGGCACGGACATGGTGGGGGCAGAAAGAGCCTCAGCCAGGAATTCAGACGTTAGGTTTGGGTCTGGCGCTGCTGCTGTGTGTGACCTTGGTGTGTCCCCTCCCCTCTCTGGGGCTCACTGTCACCATCTCTAGGTCTAGGAGGTGGGACCAGGTGGCTGCTCAAGTCTCTCTTGGCCATGGCATCGTGGAATTCTGGCTCAGGGGTGGCCACGAGTCGGCTAGTTTAGGATGAGGAAAGAGATCCCTGTGTGCCCGTTGGACTCAGCAGAGCAGAGCTGGCACCTGGCTGCCATTGGGATGCACAGCAGGAGACCAGCTGGGTCCGGCGGGGAGTGAAGGTGAGGGGCGCTGTCCCCAAGAGCATGTGACAGGGAAGAGAGAGGCAGTGAAGACCTATGCCCTGCAGTGGAGGACAGGGAGGTAAGGCCGGGCCAGTGAGGCTGGGGGACGTCGGGGCCTGGCAGGAAATTGCCCCTTCCTGCCAGGGTGTGGGGTGAGCAGGGCACACAGACAGCAGTCGGTCAGGGGTGGGTGAGAGCTCCAGCAGGGCTGGGAGATGTGCCCATGAGGAGCAGAGGCCAGGCAAGGAGAGGTGGCAGGTGGTGCCCATTCCCGGGTAACCAGAGACCTGGGGAGGCTGCGTCTAACTCCGCCTCCCTCCGACGCTGGCAGCAGAGGCCCCAGCTGGCCTCACGAGCCTGTATGCTGCTTAGGGGCCTGCCCAGGGGCGACAGGGTCTGCGGGAGTGACAGATATGGCAGAGGAGACAGATGAAGGGAGGACAGGGAGGGCTGTGGGCTGGGTGGGTTCTGACCTGCACACAGGCCAGGCGGTGCTGGAAGGTGCCCTCGGGGCAATGGCAGCCCTCTTCGCAGCCCTCGGAGAAGCAGCCCACCTGCCGTGTGACGTGGGCGCAGGAGAAGGGGCATCCCTCGCCGGGCTGGCACTCGCGGTACAGGCGGCCGGCCGGGCAGCCTGCCTCTGAGGCGGCAGCCACATCAGCACCTGCTCCAGTCCTAGCCCTCACTGCCCACCTCAGGGAGCCCCTTTCACCTGCCCATTCCCTGCCCTGGGCAGCAACCCCTCCCAAGGCCCCCACAGCCTGGCTGAGTCCTCCTGCCCGTCGCTGGGAGGAGGGCGCTGGGGGACAGGTAGGTGTGGGGAGGGAGAGGCCAAAAGGCACCCATGAGTCAGGGTCAAAGGCCAGGATGGGACTCAAAGGTCAGAAGGGGTCAGGCCCTGGGCTGGCACTCACCTCTGCACACCTGCGTGCTGCATGTGCGGCTCTGGCGGGCAGGCCCTGGGCAGGGGGGACGGGCACAACGCCGGGAGCGCAGCTGCTCCCCGCCCCCACACGAAACACTGCAGTCCTCCCAGGGGCCCCAAGAGCTCCACACCCCAGGATCTGGGCAGCCAGGCACCTCCTGGCATTGCAGAATGCCTGCCACACAGGTGCTGGGGACAAGGCAGAGGGCTTCAGAGGCAGGGCCAGCCTGTCCCCGGAGGGCTCCACCGCTGGGCTCTGCAGGCCTCCCTGCCCCCACTTCTCTTGGCTTACCAGTTGTCACACAGCCCAGTGACCACCTCACCGGGTTCCAGGCTCTCCCAGGAGCTGAGCCTAGACCCTGCTGACCGGCTCTGGTTCTCGGGGATCCCTGAGGGGCAGAGGAGTGGGGGCGGGTACTCCAGACAGCTCAGTACCCCCATGCGTCCCTCCTCCCACCCCGCGGCCTTCTACTCCCCACCCTCTTGGCCTCCACTCCCTGGCACCCAGTGTCCTGAACAAGGGAGGTGGGTGCTCTGGCCAGACCAGTCCTGGGATTGGGGGTGGGGTGGGTGGAGGAACACGGAGTCCTGGAGAGCTGGCAATTGCTCATTTTTGTCCTGCATCCTCAGGCTGGGCCCCCGGGGCAGTGACACAGGCCGAGCAGGTGGCTCTGCAGTGCTAGGGGCTGGGGTCGAGGGGAGGCACTGACCCATGGCTCCAGGCTGGTACTGGCAGCGGCAGTGGGCCGGAGGCACGCACAGCCCGTCCTGGGAGAGCTGGCCCGGGGGGCACCCACAGCTGGGCTGGCAGCCCGCAGAGCCTGGCTGGCACACACTCCCTGGGGACAGGTCCTGGCAGGAGCGGGGGCAGGGCTGCCCACAGGGGAGCAGACTCTGGCCCCCCCCGCAGTCTGGCAGGAAGAAAGCAGAGAGGACAGCCACCGAAGGGCATCCTGAGGGGTTCCCAGCCCTCCTGCCATGCCACCCCCCTCTCAGACCCGCCACTTTGACCAGGTCCGTGACTGAGTGACCTGGGAACTGTCCCTTGAGAGTGACATGATGTGTGTGGAGGTTGGAGGTCAGAGGCAGCATCTCCCTAGACTTAGAGGGGCCTCCTTCAGTGAAGCCTCACCTGTGCACTGGGTGGACTTGTCCTGGCAAGGGCGACTCTGCGTGTGGCCCCCAGGACAGGGCCTCCCTCCCTCAGGGGTGGGAGGCCAGCTGCACGCCCGGCTCCTGTGGGACTGCCCCAGGCACGTATCGCAGGGAGACCACGGTCCCCATGGGCCCCAGGCTCCATCCACTGTGCCAGGAAGACAGAGCATCTGCATGAGGAGGCCCCGGAGGCCCCAGGTTAGCGGGGTCGGAGCGGGGGTTCGGGGCCTTTCGGGGGAGGGACACAGGCCTCATGGGGGCATCACACCTGGGCACATGGCGGAGCTGGGGCAGGCTTCTCTCTGATGCTGGGCCCCTGCCTCCCCAGAATGCCCGGGGCATGGGGCACCCCCATGCTGGGGAGCAGGGCAGGCGCAGGCCCTGGAGCGGCTCCTGGTCTGGCCTCTGCAGGGCTGAGAGCATGCTGTCCACTCCGACCATGGGCACCAGCCTCCGGGCACTTCAAGAAGAATGGTGGGCACTAGGGTGCAGCCCGTCCCTTCCCCGGTCCCAGGCCCCCTCCTCCCCTTCCTCCAAGCTGGGCACATACCTGGGCAGGGCAGGTCTGTGCAGTTCAGCCTCCCCTCCAGGCAGGTGCTGGGCAGGGAGGGGGTGCAGACACAGAAGGAGGAGGCAGCTCAGTCCCACCCAACCCTCACTCTGCACCCGCCCCCCGCACTGCCTCCCTCCGCTCGTCCTTGTGATCCAGCCCCGACTTTCTCCCAGACAGCGGCCCATCTCCCAGCTCTCCAGCGCCTCCCCATCCTGCTCCCTGTCCCACCTAGCTGGCCCCCTCGGGGTCACCAGCTGATGTCTTCTCCCGGGGAAGGACAGCAGGTACCCTGGAGCCAACTGTGTGGCCAGACAGGTTGCAAAAGCCGTATCTGTCGCTCCTCCTGCCCGGACCCCTCGTGCCCCAGAGCGCACACCCAGCCCCTGCAGACACGTGGGCTCCACTGCAGAATCCTCGCCCCTCAGACGCTGGTCACGGTGCCAGCCCCACACCTGCTCAGGGATTGTGGGGGGCGAATGTGACCATCCACAGAGACTCTGGAGTGATGAAGAGCATGGGACGAAGTGGGGCGACTCCTGCTGGCATCCCTGCCTCATGCCACGGCGAGGCCCCCTTACCAGTGGTTGCAACCGTCGGGCCTTGCCAGCCGAGTGCCCGGATGGTGCCGCCGCCCGGTCAGCAGGTCCAGGCAGCCGCAGTGACCTGGCTGCACACAGACGGCCCCGTCGGAACTCAGCACCTGGCCCGGTGGGCAGTAGCAGCCAGGCTGGCAGCGCCACACGCAGTGCTGGGGGACAGCAAGTGGGGGTCATCAGCAGAAAAGGGGAGGCTGTGCAGGGAAGACGACGGAGTAAGGGGCTGGGGAGGAAATGTGACAGAGGCTTCACGTCCTCAACACAGAGTCCGCCTTGAAGTGCCGTTGAGACCGGCAGGAAGCGGACCCGGCCAGCCTTGCAGCTTCCACTGAAATCCCTGACTAGGCCCCTCTCTGGGGGTGGAGGGGAGGGAGGACCCACTGAGGAGGGTCCCTTTGGCTCCTCTGGGGCAGGGATTTGGAGAAAGGTGTTCCCAAATGTAAAACCCCAATTCCAGCGGGTGACCTGGACTGCTGGCTGGGAGCTGGGGCATGCCCCAGACTGCTCTAGAACCTGGGAGCTGGCTGGGCAAGGGGGCAGTTTGGGAAGGAGCTGGGGGGTCCTCGCGCGGCTGGGAGCCGGCACTGCATGCGACCACCTTCTCCTCTCCTCTTCCAGCTCCGCCTCTTTCTCCTCCCTCTCCCCACCCCCCTTAGTACCTCCACACCCCACACCACTGGAAGCCCCACCTCATTCTTCTAGGCCCCTGGTATGTCCATTCCTTCATGCATGCCTGTCTTGCTCAGCCTGGAATGTGGGCTCCGTGGCGCCCTGTCTGTTTGCTTCCCTCTGGGTCCCGGGTGCCCGGGGCTGGGGGAGCACACAGTGGACACCCACTCCCCCACCCACACACAGACGCCAGGCCTGGATGTCAACGTGCTCATGGAATTCAGGAGATGATCTCCCCCTTCCTTTGTTGTTTATGCCATTTTTGTCATAAAGTTTTAATCTGAGAGACGTCTGATCTACAGACAAGGGCTGGTGGGCGAGGCTGGCGGGCGAGGCTGGCTCTCTCTGGGATGGCCTGGCATGCACTGTGAGCTGAAGCCAGGGCCCCCATCCATGCCCTCCCATGCTAGGCTGTCCAGGCCACGACAAAAGAGGCCATGAGCCCAACGCCACTTCTTGCCCTCCCGCAAAGTAGCCCTTGGGTCAGATGGCAGCGCCAAGGGAGCTGGGACTCACCACTAGGTCATCACAGGAACGAGGGCATGGAGGGCCACAGGGGCTGAAGTCAGCCCCCTCAATAGCAGTGCAGTTGGTCACTGAGGGCAGACAGGATGGGCTGAGAGCTGTGCGGGGTCATCCACCCTTGCCTGTCTCTCTGGAATGCACCTCTAACTCCCCTTCCTCTGTCCCTCATCCCTACCCCCATCCCTGGCAGGTACCTGGGCAGGGCAGAGCCTGGCAGGCCTCCCCCTGGGCCCGTGGCCCCTCGCAGTAATCCCCCAGGCCCTGGGGTGGGGGCTGGTCACAGGCCCGGGTCCGGCTCCGCAGGCCTCCCCCACAGCTCCGGCTACAGTGGGACCAGGGCCCCCATGGACCCCAGCCCCCAGCTCCTAGGGGGACAGCAGAGGAAGGAGTGAAGAGGGGCTTGGCTCGGGCTGGGGGGCAGCTGGTACAAGGCAGCAGCATCCACAGGGCACAGTGGGCACCACTTGGGCTCCCCAGGAGGGTGCAGGCGGGAGGGCAGGCGGGCACTCACCATCACACCCCGGCAGGACACATGGCTCCTCCTCAGCCTCAGGCCCCGGGCAGAGAGGCGTGGGGGTGGCTGGCAGAGGCAGCAGAGCCACGGTGGCTGGTGCTGCACTGGGGGACCTGGCACAGAATCGGTGCCGATGGCGTCGGGCAGGGCTGCAGGAGGCTGAGCACTGGCTCCATGGGGTCCAGGGTGACCACGCGGGCTGACCTAGGGGATGCCCGGGAGGCAGCAGGCAGAAGGGGGGCAGGCGCAGGCTGGGCGGGCTGCAGGTGGAGGTCGGTGCCCCTGCCCTCCACCTCTCCTGATGGCCTTCCTCTCCCAGTCTCAGCCCTGGCCCACTCCTGCAGCCAAGGGGTGAGGGACCCAGGGTGCAAGTCGGAAGTGGGGACATCTCCTTACCCTCTGCACAAGGCCAGGAGCTGCAGTTGGCGATGAGCCCAGAGACACAGGAGCTGGGGGAGCAGCAGAGGGTTGGGTGGTCTATGGGCTGCATGGTGGCCCCAGATCCTCATGTTCAAGTCCTAGTCCCCGTCCCCAGGAATGGGAGCTTATTTGGAGATCAGGTCTATACAGAGGTGATCGAGTTAAAAGGAGGTCATTGAGGTGGCCCTAGTTTTAATGCATATTGTGTCCTTATAAGAAGAGAAAATGTGGGAAGATGATGTGAAGAGACAGGGAGAAGGCCACCTACGAGCCAAGGAGCACCAAGGATTTCTGGCAAGAAAAAGGAGAGGAGAGAGACCTGAACAGTCTCTGGCACAGCCCTCGGAAGAAGCCCACCCCCCAACACCTGGCGCCTAGGCTTCCAAGATTGCTGCTCACGCCTCCCAGCACGTGGCACTCGGTGGCAGCAGCCCCCGGAAGCTAACACAGGAGGGGAAAGGGAAGACAGGTGGGGACAGGGGGAGGGGTGCAGGCAGGTGCAGCCTCAGAGGGGCCGGAGGTGGGGGGCCATGTGTCTCTGTCCACAGCTGGAGCCAAGGTCCCTGCCACTGAGGAGGGACAGCGAGTTCTTGGAGGTCACAGGGCCATAATGGGGTAGGGGCAGTGTCTCACCAGTTTTCACATGGACGAACCACGGTGCTGCCCGGGGGGTGGAGGTGCCCCTTGTGGGCACAGGGGCAGTCCTGGGTGGGCACACACACGTTGTTCTGGAATCAAAATCTTCTATCATCTTCTGTTTCCAGATGGGCTGGGCCTGGCCTCCCCAGCCCTCATCAGAGCCAGCATGCCATCCTCAGGCTCCCCCTAAAAGCCGCCCACTCTCTTTCCACAGACATGCAGCTCTCCCCACTGCCCTCCCACCAGGCAAACACAGACCATCTGCTTGGGGGCTGTGGGGGCATGGACCCTCCAATTTCTAGGAGAAAAAGACCATTTTAAATTGCAGGACATAAGACTGAACTGTCAAATCCCCAAGAAGTCAGCCATGAAGACACGAAATGTGCAGTTTGTACAGCAAAGGTAGGAAAAAACACATTTTCATCAATGAAATAAAACAGAAAAACACTGTGCACAGGGACCTGGACAGAAGTCATTCAGAGTTAAAAGAAATGGCCGCTTTGTGGCGCATGATTCAAAGTCAAATGCACTGAAGTTTATGCACCAGGCCCCAGAAGCACCTTTCCTGTACCGTCTCACTGACTCCTATGACTCGCTGTAATTTTCCCCCAATTTTACAAAGGAAGGGACTGAGGCATGAGAATGCTCCCCGCAAGCTCACAGAGCTCCTAGCAGAAGAGGCTGATTTGGACTCAGATTTGATTACAACGTCTCCCTCAACCACACCTCGAGGCTCAGCAGAGGCTGCCACCCTTTGTTCAATCCCACCATGCAGCTGGCATTCCTAGCCCCAATTCCCACCACCCTCTGACTGGAGTGGCCACCTTTCTGCTCTCCAATCTCAGATCTTCAAGTGTAGGACCACCTCCTCCAGGAAGCCCTCCATGCCTCCCTGCTCTCCACACCCTCCAATCTCTGATGTTCAAGTTCTGAACTTGAACTCCACACCCTCCAATCTCTGATGTTCAAGGGCTCCTCCTACAGGGAGCCCTCCATGACTGCCCCAGCCCACTCCACAATGTGCAAAGCTCACTTCCTGCCCGTCTGATGGTTCTATCTTCATTCTAGGGGCTCTGGGTCTGGTTTCCCCAGACTGGATGCTTCTTGAGGACAGAGACTGCTCCTTCCCCACAGAGTAGCTCAGCCAGAGATTAAACATACAGTAGGTGCTCAATAAATAACTGGTGATAACATAGCAGACAGAGCACTTGAGCAGGGACCATTCACAAAGACCTTCTAGAGCGATCACCATTTTTATGAGTGAGGAAACAGGTTGGGAGAGAGGGATGAGACCTGCCAGGGTCCCCCTCTGCTTCCTGCCGGAGTCAACCCATGAGTTGAATGCCCTTCCTCAGCCTTGCAGGATCTTCCCGCCTCCAGCCCCATACCCTTGGCTCTTCGCTGCCCAGGTCCTGCCTGTCCCTTCCTTGCCACCCCAGGGATCCCAGGCTCTGCGGCAGCCCCACTGGGGCCAGGCAGGGGGACACTCACCAGCAGAAGCATCCCGGAGGGGCAGTAGCAGCCAGGGTGGCAGGTCTGGTTAGTCCCTCTTGGGGCACTGAGCTCTGCACAGGAGGCAGGGCCCTGGGCACAGTCCAGCCACTGCTTGCCCCTGGGACACATGCCAGGCACGGGCCCTGGGGACACAGAAATTGACAGCCTTGCCCCAGAGCACTCAGCTCTCCCCTGACCTCCCATCCTGGGAGAGGCACCAGCTCTGGGTATGGCCAGGGTGGTCGTGGGGGCTGCACAAGGGCTGAGGGACAGCACTGAGCCAGGGTGGCAGACAGGGGGTCGATAGTGCCCTGGGTTGGTGAGAATGAGAATGTAGGGTCCCCAGGGCAGCCCTCACCTGCACAGGGCTGCAGGCCACAGGTGGAGAACTCCACAGGGCTGTGCAGGCCAGTGCCACGGGTGCGATTCCTGTAGCCACCACCACAGGGCACGGAGCACGGAGACCAAGGGCCCCACTCCCCACCAGGACCTGGGGGTGGCACCCAGGTCACCACAGGCCCTGCCTCCCATGACCACCCCGTCTCCTCCTCCTCCCACCCCGACACCCCTGGGCATTCACCTGCAGTGTCATATCCCACCTAAGGCACCTCGCACCTGCTCAGAGGGCTCCAGGATTCGGCCTAGAAGGGGGCTGGCCTCTAGGGAGGAGCTGGGGCTACTCTGGGGAGAGGCCCTGTTAGGGAACAGACCCTCACGGAGTCTCTGGGGACCACCTCTCAGTGGCATCTCTTAGCGAAGTCTCTTGCACTTCTCTGGAGGTCCAGGGTGGGGGTGATCGGAGTCTTCTTGGCTTCTCTCTAGAAGGTTTTATAAGGAGGTCTCAGGACCTGAGTCCTAGCTCTCACCTCGACATGGCCGCAGGCTGCAGAATTCAGCCTCCATGGTGGGGCCCTGGCACTCAGCACCCCCAAAGGCAGCTGGAGGTGCGGTGCCTGCGCGGAAGCGACGCCGAATGCCCACGTTGCAGCTGCGGCTGCAGAGACTCCACGGGGTCCAGGGACTCCAGCCACAGGCCACTGCCAGGGCATGTGTGAAACCAGGTCAGTCTTCTCACACCTTCACTTCCCTGGGCACCACCACGCTCCCAGGAGTTGATCTCAGAAAGTGTCCAAACCCCCTATGGTCCCTGAGGACCCACCACCACCCAATTCCCATGCCCAAGTACCTGGGCAGCGCTCTGAGGTGCACACCATCGCGCCAGAGACACAGGTGCTGCAGGGACAGGGGGCGGTGAGGCTCCACTTGGCCATCATGGCCACAGGCAGCCCCTGCCCCCGAGGAAGCAGCTGAGACCACCGCAGAAGAGAAATCTGAGGGTCTGGGGCATGAAGCTTGCTGCCTGTGTCCCCCAAAAAGTTCATGATGCACCCTCAGTGGGCCCCTCGACCCCCAGGCACTGTGCTGTCCTGTGTCCCAAGGTTCCATCCATTTGTATTTATTGAGAAATGACCTTGAGGGCCAGGGCCATGTAGGAGGGACTTAGAGCCGAAGTTCCTAGGAGGGAAAACTGGGTCCTTCTCCACCCTGGGTGCTCTCTCCAATATGTGTTTTAAAGCCTATTTATTAAATACTGAGGTCCCAGAAAAAGATCAGAGAGGTGAACAGTGAGAAAGGACAGGAGGGAGGAAGAAGGAAGGAGGAGGAAATTGAAGGGGCGCAAGAGGCTGAGGCAGGTGTGTCACTTGAAGGCAGGAGTTGGAGACCAGCTTGGCCAACATGGTGAAACCCTGTCTCTACTAAAAATACAAAAATTAGCCAGGCGTGGTGGTGGGCACCTGTAATCCCAGCTGCTAGGGAGGCGGAGGCAGGAGAATTGCCTGAACCCAGGAGGTGGAGGTTGCAGGGAGCCGACATCGCACCACTGCACTCCATCCTGGGCAACAGAGTGAGACTCCATCTCAAAAAAGAAAAGAGAAAAAAGAAAGAAAAAGAAAAAAAAAATGAAGGAAATGAAGTGAAAGAGAAAAAAGAGGGAAATGGCTTAGAGCACCCTCTGCTGGCAGGTCCTGGTGTCAGTTTTGGGTTCTGGGCACTTGAATGTTTCTGAGCAGAAATCAAGTGGATCCCAGGTAGGAAATTATATTCAGGAAAGAGAACTAGAGAAAGCTGTGATGAGAGGTGGAAGATCCTCTTCCATCACTAGTTCTATCATAAATCTCTCCATCGATTTGAGACCCAATCTTCCCATAAGTCAAATGGGGATGACCATTCACTCCAGTATTCTCAGGGCCCTGCCTGGCACCCGTGGCTGCTATGTCGTGTTTGGGGAACGGAGCACCCCCCATGAGGTGTGCGTGTGAAAGGGAGTCCACACCTGCCCACCTCTAGAGCCCCAGCCCCTCCCTCACCCTGCCCCCACGCCGTGACCCACCAGTTGTTGCAGGAGTCTAGGCGAGCCACGGCTCCTGGTGCATACAGCTGCCCATGTAGCTGGCAGGGGCACTGGCTGTGGGGCAGGCAGCTAGCATTGTGCAGGAAGAGACCAGGGGGGCAGGTGCAGCCAGGGGCACAGAAGCCTGTACACTCTATCCCGGGGCCCTGCGTCAGGCACAGCCGAGGGCAAGGACCCCCCTCCTGGCGACACTGCTCTGCTGAGCGGAACACCATGTTCTCTGGGCACTGGGCTGGATAGGAAGACAAAGCAGGTCTCAGCAGGGGCAGGAGGGAAAGGAAGGGAAGGGAAGCAGAGGGGCGGAAGGGAACCTGCAAGCAGGGCATGGGGTGGCAGCCTGCCGGGCAGGACTGTGCCTGAGAAGCCACCCCTCCTGCCCCTACCCTCACAGCTTTGCTCCAGTGTCTGGGATGGCACCAGTACACAGTCACGGCTTCGATCCACTTTAATACAAATATTCTTGAGAATAGATCATGAGGACTCTAGTCATCTGGGATAGGAGGAGCACTCAGAGGGCAAGGGAGAGTGTGGAAGGGGCCAGGGGCTTCAAAGTGCGAGCTCTGCTCCCCCACGATTCTGGCCCTGAGTGTTCTGCCCGGAGGAAGCCCCGTCTGACTCCCTTGGGGAGCCTGTTCTCCGGGGAAGGAGGCTTGCTTCCACCAGGGTGTCAGGCCTCCAAGTCCAAGACTGGCCCTTATAGCCTTGTGACCTGCCCATACACCTCTGGATGGTCTCCAGGAGCCAGAAAGTCTGAAGTAACCGGATGCCCATAAAGAGAAGTGAAACACTAGCTCCTGCCTCAACTGATTGCTCTCCCCCTGCGAACTTCCACCATTGTTCCTGCTCAGCCTTGCGAGATTTCCCCCCAGACATGAGGTTTCTCAAAACCCCCACCCCAGTAACTATGTAATTTACTGCATCCTTCCCTCTGCTTGCAACCGATAACCCCCACCCTTATGACCATGTCTGTTTGTAATAGATAACCATGCACCCCGTGACACCCGCCCCCTCCCTAAAATAGATGACCACCCTTAACTGACCATTTGCCCCAACCTGTATAACCAGTTCCCTTTCCTACTCCCCTCGCCTAATTCCCTTCTCAGACTTGGCCCACTTGCACCCCAGCTCTAAGCCTCGTTGCCCACACGAAGCCTGCCTGGTGGTTTCTTTATGCAGGCGACATGTATAACACAGGAAAGAGCAAAGAGCCTGAGGGGTGATAGCCGCTGGGATCTGGTCCCCGGCGGCAGGCGGGAGAGGCAGGGAGCTAGAGGAGACACAGGAAATCCCAGGCTCCCTTAGCTGCAGACATCATCTGGCCTGGAGTCAGAGGGTGGTGACGGGTGAAGGTGAGGGTGGGGAAAAGGTCAAAATCCCCAGGAGCTGGGCCAGGGAGACCCGCTGGAGAACAGGCAGGGAATCTGGTACCTGTGCAGGGCTGCGTGTTGCAGTCCCTGGTCTGACTGTGGGGTCCTGGGCACACGGTGTCCCCCGGAGTCATGCTGGAGCAGCTGCGCCCACGTGTCTGGATGCCACCATCACAGGGGGCTGAGCAGGTGGACCAGGGAGCCCATAGACCCCAGATGCTTGGCACTGCCAGGAAGAGCCGAGTCCAGGGTCACAGACAAAGGCCGGGATAGGGCATGGTGGGGCTGGAGCTGCGTGGCTCGAAGAATCTTAACTGCAGCTTCCAGCCCCCACCAACATCTACTCCTCAGGCTGGCTTCCTGGGTGATGCTGTGGCGGGGAGAGGCTTAAGGACAACAGCCAGGTTTGCTCCAACGCTTGGACCCTCCCAGGTGTTTAGAACTGGCTCAAGGGGGCATTCTTCTTTGCTCCTCATCCCACCCCCATGTCCAAGCCACACCTGGGCCCAAGGGGGAATACCTGGGCATACAGGGGGGCTGCAGGGCTCCTCCTGGGTGGCCTCTCCTGGGCAGGATGTGTCCCCAGGGCTGGAGCAGAGTCGGGAACGACTGCGCCAGCCAGGGCCCCCTCCGGGAGCAAGGCAGCTCTGGGAGCAGGAGGACCAGGATGTCCAGGGTGTCCAGCCCAGCACCTCTGCGGAGGGGAACAGGACAAGCCATTTGCGCAAAGGTGTTTCCTGGCAGGGCTGGGGAGGGTTGGAGAGCCTGGGTGAGGTCGGAGAAACTAGGGGGCAGAAGAGGGCTCACAAGGAGGAGGGAGGCTGCTCTGGACTCGGTGCAGCCTCTGCCCCTTCTCAGCTCACTTGCTGGGACCCCCACTCTTCAGCCCCACCTTGCTTTCTGCTTTTCTGGGGGTTTGGGACAGGATCTGTCAGCTGGAGTGCAGTGGCATGCTTATAGCTTGCTGCAGCCTCTACCTCCTAAGCTCAGTGGTCTCCCATCTCAGCCTCCGAAGGAGCTGGGACCATGGGCATGCGCCACCATGCCCAGCTACATTTTAATTTTTTTTTTTTTATTTTTTAGAGATGGGGTCTCTCTATGTTGCCCAGGCTGGTCTTGAACTCCTGGCCTCAAGCAATCCTCCCACCTTGACCTCCCAGGGTTGCTGGAATTATAGGCATGAGCCACCACACCCAGCCTCCAGCCCCTCTTCTCACCCTCAGGAGCCCGGCACAGAGCCTCCTGCGAACCTGGGCCCAGCTACATTCCCACACCTCTCTCCTGGACTCGGCCAGCACCTCAGCAGGACCACCACCAATCCTGGGTTTCCCCCAGATTAATGCTTCCTGATCCTTCTATGCTGGAAGCTTCAGAGTCCCTGTGGACACTGTCACTGTCCCACCAACCACTCCCCACTGGCCCCTTTCCTTCCTACTGCAAGAGCCTGGCCCAGACGCCCTGGATGCACCCTGCCTCTCTTCCCCCTCCCCTCCCCTCCTCCTCTTCCTTCCCCCTTGCCACCTCTCCCCTACCCACCTCGTCCCATTGCCCTGCACACCAGCGAGGCTCAGCCTGCTCTGTGGAGACCTCCACTGGCACAGGCACGGCCTGAGGAGCACCCAGTGCGTGGAAAGAGGGAAACCTCCTGGCACCTTCATCTGGCCTCTAAATGCTGCTGCCAGCCTCCCTCAGCCCAGCCTGCCTCACCTCTCTTGACCGGCTCTGCAGTTGCCTGCTCCATCCAGGCCAGCTGCTCCTGGCCCTGGGGCAGTCTGGGCAGAAGCCTCTGCCTCTCCTGTCAAAGCCCCCTCTGCCAGGGCCAATTCAAGGGCTGCCTCTCAGACTTCGGAGGTGTTACCGATCTATGTGGGCATAGAGTGGTCAGTGGGTCCCATCCCATGTGTTCCCAGGGCACAGAACAGGGAGGAAGGGGGCTCCTGTGCCCGGGCTCCTGGCTATACCTGTTCCACACTCTGTGTGGCAGCCCTGCAGTTCCTGCCTGTGGCCTTCACACGGGGCACCCCCCCAGGCTGCCGGAGGGTTGGAGGGAGACCTGGGGAGAGAGGCAGCCCTGAGCGTCTTCTCTGCTCTGTCCCCACCCTCACTCCTGCCCTCTCATCCTTCCTCCCCTGTCCACCATCTCCCCCCTCCTGCCCCCTCAGGGCTGGCCTGGCTCCTCCGTTCCTGCCCCCAGCACTCCTTCTCACACTGTGCCCACCCTGTCATCGCACACCTGAACCTGGCCCTCACTCCAGAGCCACAGGAGCGGTCGCAGGGAGCCCAGGAGGACCAGGCAGACCAGCCGCAGGGCAGGGGGCAGCCCCCTGGCTGGCACAGCAACTCCCCCTTCTCACACATGCTGCAGGGGAGGGATAGGCTGAGGAACTGGTCAGGGCTGGGGAGACCCCAGCACCGTGCCCCCCCTGGCACAGCCACCCTCACCATTGGCTGCAGTTGGCCAGGAGGAAGGACACCCCCGGCCACTTCAGCTCTTCGCCCACCAGGCAGGGGCACTCAGAGAGAGGCAGGCAGCGAGTGTCATGCAGGAGGAGCCCTGGGGGGCAGTGGCATCCTGGGAGTGTGTGGAAGAGGGCACTCAGCCCCCAGGGGCACAGCGGGGAGGGGAAGCTGGAGACTGGGAGCCAGTGGACCCGGTGGTCTCCCCACACTCCCCCTGCAGACCAGGTCTGCCTCACCTGCCACACAGTGCCCACTGCAGCTTCTGTTGGCCTTGGGATCCAGGCAGGAGGGTGGGCATGGGGGCACCAGCCCCTTCTGGCACAGATCAGCACTCACATACACAAGGCCCAGCTCGCAGTCTGGTGGGAGATGGGTGCCAGTTGAGCATGGGTCCTGGGAGGCCCAACCTCTCCCTACCCCCAGCCCAGCTCCCCCTTACCTGTGCCACCTGAGCAGGGCTGCAGGCCGCAGGGTGCCCTCTCTTGGGAGGGCCCGGGGCAGGGGGCACCACCATTCTTGGGTGGGGGGTCCACACAGCTCCTCTGGCGACTCTGATGGCCACCCCCGCAGGAGACGCTGCAGGGTCCCCAGGCTTCCCACATGGCCCATGCCCCAGCCACTATTTGGGAAGGAAGGACATGGTTCTACCAGGAGAGGCCCAGGAGACACAGGCTGTGAGAGTGGCCGCAGCCAGGACTCCCTGCCTCCCTGGGCCTGGGCAGTGGCCAGCGAGGCAGCCAAGGGCTCTCCCCTGGGCACTCCAAAGCTCCTCTTCTGTCCCAGGAAACCTCCCATAGGTGGCAGGTGCCTAGGGGAAGGGCTCCAGGTGCCTCCCAGGACAAAACTCTGCTCCCTGGGAAGGGGCTGGGCCCACCAGAATCCTGGGGAGAGCTGCCCTGATGGCACTGGTAACTGCAGGGCCACCCCAGCCAGGGAGGAGCCAGGGTGGGGCTGAGGAGGCCCCCATGTGGGGATCCCCTCTCTGCCATGCACAGAGATGAGTGGGGGCCCCTCCCTCAGATTCAAGGAACAAAAGAACGACAAGGCCTTCAGCATGGAGCCCAAGGACAAGTGGCACAGCCGGCCAACATCTGAGGCCCGGCTCTGAACACCCTCACACGCCATCTCCCTGAATCCTTGCAGTGCCTTCGGAGGCAAGAATGACTTATTCCCAGGATTACACAAGAACCTGAGTCTCGGCTCAGGCAGGAAGAGAGAGGTAGGGCCAGCTGGGAGGGTCTCGGCTAGAAACCCACCCCCGGTTTCTCACCTAAGCTTCCTGAGGAGACTGGGCGGGGGGCTTCCCTGTTTGCCCCTGGGAGCAGGGGCTTTCCTGAGGAAGGCTGGGATGCAGGGTTACCTGGGCAGGCCTGCACGAAGCAGGACTGGCTTCGGAACCGGTCTCGAGGGCAGCTGCCCCCTGGCAGAGGAGGCCGCAGCAGCTCCTGGCGCTGGAAGGTGAGGCCCAGGCCACAGGTGCGACTGCAGCTGCTCCAGCCAGACCAGGGGGCCAGCACGCAGTCCACTGCAGGGGCGTGGGGACCAGGGCTCAGAGGGGCTCATGCAGGAGGGGGCCCTCAGGGCCCCCTCCTGCCCCGGCTGGCACCTACCACAGTCATCCTCATCCGAGCCGTCCTGGCAGTCAGGCCGCAGGTCACAGCGCCGCTCAGCGGACAGACACTCCCCACTGCCGCAGCTCAGCTGGCTCGGGGAACAGAGGGCCCTCGAGGCTGGAAGCCCAGGCAGGGCCGTGGTGGGCACCGTGAAGGGCACCGTGCTTGCTGCCCACAAGGCAGGGAGAGAAGGGAGCCGCATGAGTAGATTCCTGGCTGGACAATACACTCAGCCCCTTCAACTCAGGCCAAGAGCTGAAATGAACTTTCTAACTGGAGGCCCTTGTCTTCACTTCATCCTGATGCCTCCTGCATGCCATGCCCAGAGCAGGCTTCCTTCCACTATGTGTTGGTGAGGTCATGGAGTCTTTGGTGTACACAGGCTCTCACACAGAGATTTTGGATGCTTGGGTACCTTCTTCCTGAATGCATACGCCCTAGGGGGTGGCCCTTCTTGTGACTGATTAACACTTGATTTCTTTTGCCATGTTTGGAAGACTAAGCTTTGGTCATAGTGATCTACTTTGCATGGATGATTGGATGAATGGATGGATGGATAAATGAATGGATGGATATATGGGTGGGTAGATGGATGGATAGGTAGATAGATGGGTAGGTGGATGGATGAATAGATTAATGGATGGGTGTATGGGTAGGTGAGTGAATGGATGGATGGGTGGATGGATGGATGGATGGATGGGTAGATGAGTGAGTAGATGGATGCATGGGTAGCTGATGAATGGATGAATAGTGGGGGGTAAATGAATTGATGGGTGAATGGATGGGTGGCTGATAGATTCATGGGTGGGTGTCAGACGGATGGATGGATGGATGGGTGGGTGGCTGATAGATGAATGGATAGAGGGGTGGGTAGATGGATGAATGGATGGATGGGTGTATGGATGGGTGGGTGGATGCGTGGGTGGATGGATAGATGGGTAGATGAGTGAGTAGATGGATGCATGGGTAGCTGATGAATGGATGAATAGTGGGGGGTAGATGAATTGATGGGTGGATGGATGGGTGGGTGGATGCGTGGATGGATGAATGGATGGATGGATGGATGGGTGGCTGATGGACAGACAGATAGATGAATTGATGGGTGGATAGGTGAATCAATGGATGGATGAATGGGTAGATGGACAAATGGGTGGCTGGATGGATGGGTGGCTGGATGGATAGAGGGGTAGGTAGATGGATTTAGATGGATGAATTCGTGGATGATGAATGGATGGATGGAAGGATGGATGGAAAGACGGATGAATGGATGAGTAGATCGATGCATGGTGGCTGGCTGGCTGGGTGGGTGGATGGATGGATGGATGGGTGGGTAGACAGATGGGTGGCTGCTGGATGGATGAATGGATTGATGGATGTATGGGTGAACAGACAGATGGATGGATGGGCAGAAAGATGCATGGTGCCTGGCTGGATAGGTGGATGAATGGATGGATGGATGGATGGGTGGGTGGGTTGACAGATGATGAGTGGCTGATGAATACATGAATAGAGGGGTAGGTAGATGGATGGATGAATGGGTGGGTTGATGGGTGGAAGGGTGGGTAGACAAATGGATAGATGGATAGAGGGGTGGGTAGACTGTTGAATGGGTGAGTGAGTAGATGAGTCTCTTCAAAAGTCAGACAGGTTTCATGAAATAGGCTGAGACCCAAGGCCTATCCTATTCCCCCTACTGACCAACCCCAAAGGCAAACACACTCCTGTTTTACTCATTCTCTCCAATCCCTGCTGCCCAAGCCTCTCCCAGATCCTTTTCAATATGAGCTCGAAATGGGGGCAGAGACTTTCCTACCCTGAAGATCCTCTTACCACCCCCTGCCTATAGGACAGCAGGCCCTCTGGAAGCTCACCACAGTGCCTCTCATCGGAGCCGTCGAGGCAATCCTCCCTGCCATCACACACCTGCACCTGTTCCACGCAGTCCAGCACCTCACAGGGCATCTGGCCCGGGCCACACTGCACAGGCAGGAAGGGCCCTGGGGCAACGCTCTGGCCTGTGGGCACAACACCACCAGCTGACTGGTCACGCAGCCTGCCCTGTCCTTTCTCCTCCGTCACCTCCCCGAAGCCCCCAACCTCGCTCCTCTTGACATCTTCTGTGCCCCCCTCTGCCTACCCTGGATAATAGAAAAAGGGTAAACTGGGCTAGGGAGCTTGGGTCCTCCCCAAATGACTTTGAGCTGTGTGACCTTGAACAAAGGGCCTCTGTCCCCCTCACAGGGAAGGTGGGCTGACAGAGTCTTTGCACACAGGTAGAAGGGCTTGGTGTCTTACCAGCAGGGGTCACTGGAGTCACTGGGTGTGGGGGCAGGGTCGTCACAGCTGCCATTCCTGGTGGCAGGGTCCTGGCCTCCATCTGGGACATGGGGGTGGTGGTCACTGTCTGCATGGATTCCCCATGGTGAGGCACTCTGGAGGCTGGGCCAAGACTCACGGGCCTTGTCTCTGTGGGTGGAGGCGGAGGGAGGTGAGGCTTGCCCAGCTCCCCTTCCTAGAAAAGGAAGCCACGGGTCCTCAAGAGGGTATCCCAGGGTTCTGGGTGGTGCAAAGTAATCACAGGTACTGCGGACCACACTCCACTTTCTGAGAGGTCTCGGATCAAAAAATCCAAGGAGCACAAGAAGGGCTTTGGCTGAAAGCAGAAGACTTGTTTTGATCTGAGATTTTTATTCTATTCCCAAGAAGAAACACATGGCAACTTCCAAGTTCAAACTCACTATAAAATAAGGTCTTTAGGGAGAGAAAGAACTGAGGTCATTTTAACACAGCAGCAGCAGGAGTCAACACTGCCAGAGACTCAGGATGAGTTCATTACTTCTGTCGTAAGCAAACATACAAACAAATAACGACATGACAAAAAACTGATTTTGGGCTTCCTGGCAGCTATAGTGAAAATGGTTTAGTTTCATTTTCTGGCAAGAGACTCACTCAAAGACAGTCTTTTTTCTTTTTCTTTTTTTGGTAGAACCAGACTTAGAGTGAAATGAGAATGCATCCCACGGGTCTGCGTGTTATGGATCTGAGGGGCGGCATCTATTGCTTTGCCTGCTTTTTTACAAGACACAGAAACAGCCCAGCCAGGCTTCTGAATAACTGTCATCAGCACTCACAGGGAGGAGCCACGGAAGTTGTCTGTAAGTTCTCCTAGTGTCACAGATGGGGAAAAGCAGGTGGCATAGTGAGGCCCAGGGGAGGGCCAGCTAGAATGAAAGAGTGGCCCTGGCATCCTCACCCTCCTTTCTCTCCAGCCCCTGCTGCCCCAAGCCTCACCCAGGTCCTTCCCTTAGGAGCTAGAAATGAGGGCAGGAACCCCCCACACCAAAGCGCTGTTAGTGTTGGGGCAGGCCCTCCTATCCCCACAGGGCAGGTCCTCCAGGAGGCAGCTCTCTGCTGGCTAACAGGCAGATGAATGATCAGCTAGCTCCAGGTAGCTCAAGGGAGGCTGGTTCACGACCAGCAGAGCCCTTGCCTTGTCTCACATAGGAGCATGCTAACTTGGTGATGGCATCCAGCCCCCTTGCCCACTGAAAAGACAGTTGCTGCCAGCAAATGCTTCAGAAAGGGGGGCCTGGCTGCACGGATGGTGAGCAGAGGTAGTGCGGGCTGGACCAGGTAGCCTCCCACTCCCATGAGGGAAACTGTCCTGACCAGGCCTCTGGGGAGGCAGCCGCAGGACAGGGCACAGGCTCAGCCCTGGGAGCTGGCCAGGAGCCACCCATCCCACCGGCCTACAGGCCCCATATCTCAGAATCTCAGGGGGTGGGCAGCGGGAGGACCTGGCCATGTCCAAGGTGACCAGTGTCTCCTCCCTGAGCCAAGCCTGTGGCCCTCTCGGTTGTGGGGAAATCAGGG
This sequence comes from Cheracebus regulus, assembly GCA_963574635.1. Classification (NCBI taxonomy): domain Eukaryota; kingdom Metazoa; phylum Chordata; class Mammalia; order Primates; family Pitheciidae; genus Cheracebus; species Cheracebus regulus. Next base: position 4,005 of record CAUYQU010078147.1, on the reverse strand, counting down.
GTCAGGGGATTTGAACCCCTGAGATGTAACTGCCCCAGCTCTGGAAGAACAGGTGGGACAAGGGTTTGGGGAGGGGGCCTGGAGTCTGTGCACACACCTGTTGGGGCTGTGGAGGACTCCTGCCCGGGAGGCCAGTGCTCAGTCTCTGCCAGGCCCTGCGGAGGGAGACGGCTCAGCATCCCACAGAGCCCCAGGCCCCGAGGACAGCTCCGGTCCCCTGAGGACGCAGCCTGGGCGCTCACAGTCCCAGCCCTGCCTCCTGTCCATCTTCCTCCCCACAGCCCAGGGCAGAGCTGAGGATGTGACTGCGCCTCCAGCCACTAGCCCGCTGCCCTCCAGGAGCTCAGGGACCCTTTTCTTACCAGCCCACCAGGGCGATCTATTTCAGCTCCTGACCCCCAAACTCCCCTTCCCCACACTCAATGCACATGTGCCCCCCACCCACACACCCTGGGTTTCTGACCAGGCCGTTCCAGGTGGGAAGGTGCTCCGCCCCTTCTTCTCCACACTACAGACACCCCTCTTCAGCCCTCAAGTCTTGTCCAGGAAGCCCCTGGGAACCCGGGCACAGTGCTCTTTTTGGCTCTGAGCACCAGTTGCTCTGGTACCTGCCCCATTGGCATATGCTCCCTCCCAGGGGTACAGGCCTCTCTTGTCCCCAGACCCCTCCAGGCCCTTGCTCGGCTCGCACATCTGCACTCTGTGTTGCCCCAGCCCCCAGCCCTCTGCCTGGCACTGGGAAGGCTCCTGAGGGCCTGGCTGAGAGCAGCACCAAGGAACATGCAGACAGAAATGCTGGGGAGAGGGGAGATGCTGCGGCTGGTGCAGGAGCAGGGTTGGTGAAGCCATGAGGTGGGGTCCCTGTCCCCTCACTCCACCCTCCGGGCCCAAAACTCTGTACTCACCTCCCTGGGCCAGTGCGGCAGCTGCCCTGCCTGGGCAGAGGAGAGGGCCAGGGTCTTGGCTGTGGAATGAACTCTGGGGAGAAAAATAGCCAAAAGGGTTCCAGGGGCCCTCCCAGTGCCAGTGTCCCTATCCAGGCAGGGGCGTCGGTGTTCTTTAGCTGGGCCTGGAGGTTTTGCTGGGCTGGGCATTCAGAAAGGACTCTGCCCGCCAAGGTTGGACCAAGGTGATGTTCCCAACAGTGGCTTCCAACTTGAGCGTGGGTTAGAATCTCCTGGGGGGCTTGTAAGACACACATTGCCGCGCCCTACCCCTGCAGGCCTGGGCGGCCTGAGAACCTGCCCTTCTAACAAGCTCCAGGTGCTGCCGAGGGCGCTGGTCCAGGGCCCACACTCGGAGAACCCCTGAATCAACTATGAGAAAGGCAGGGAATCATAGAATCAGGGTGGGACAGGGCCTCGAAGGTGCCCGGCTGCAGTTCCTCGGCACGCAGGGTCTGCGCACCTAGGGGTGAAGGCAGTGCCGGGCCCCTCCCACATGGCTGTCCCCTGGAAGGCTGGGCCAAGGGTGTGAGCGGCACAGCTGGGCACAGCATACCTGCCAGTGCCCTCAGACGGCAGCACACAGCCCTCCTCGTCTGAGCCATCCTCACAGTCCAGAACTCCGTTGCATGGACCCCCTCTCAGGGCACACTCACCACTGGCACAGCGGAGCCCAACCCCTGGGCATGGAGGTGCCAGTGGAGACCCTGCGTCGGTGACATATGGCTGAGGGCTCCAGCCGTGAGCCCTCTTTCTCCTGCCCTACCCACCCCTGCGCCACCCATACCTGGCTCGCAGCCCAGCAGCTCTACTCGCAGGGGGCCATCACTGTGGTGGTCATCGTGGGGCCACACCCTGACAAACCTCGCCTCCACCATCCGGCCAAAGGTCCATACGGTGGGGTCCAGGTCATCCCAGTTTCTGGGGAGAAGCTGCCGGCAGAGGAGGCTGTTGATGGAGCTCCACCTCTTGCTCAGGCTGACCCTGTGACTTTCTGAGTGACCCCACTTTCCCCCAGCTTTCACGGCCCCTCCCAGAGCCATGCCCCCCACCCTGGCAGTCAGCATTTGGGTCTCTCAAGGCTGGAGTGGGCTGGTCCCGAACCGAGCTCCTCTGGCAGGCCTGGAGGTGCCCCGAGGGCAAGGGCTAGGTCCTGTTCACTGCTGTGTCCCCAAGGCCTGGCCCAGCACCTGGCACAGAGAAGGTGCTCCTGAAATAGTGAAGACTTAACACACAGCATGGACTGATTCCTGCTGCTTCACGGAGTTTGTCGCCGGGAAGGATGCAAACCCCCTGAGGGCAGGGCTGTGCCTGGGCTGCTCTCCACAAAGACCTGCCTGGGTCTGGGTTCCTGGAGACCTTCTGTGAACTTGGCATGTCCCCACCCTCTCTCCCTCATGGACCTCACATGCCTGTCCCGAGTCTGAGCCACCTGGACGGTTTCCAGCATCCATGTGACACTGGCACCCAAGCCTCGGCTCCATAGAGCACAGTCCCTGCTTCTTCCCAGGTGCTCAACCAGCATCAAATGCAGGAAATGCCCCTGGGGACAGAGACTATGGAACCCACAAAAGGGCATGGTGAGCCACTGGCCCCGTGGGCCTTGGGTGGGTGGTACCTTGGGCAGAGGCAAGATGCCAGGCAGGATGTCATGATAGTCATGCCAGTGTAGACCGCTGCCGCTGAACTGGAGTGAGAAGCTGGTGGCATAAGCGTTGGAGGAGCCAGTCTCTGGCATTATGATGCCTGGGGAGGGGCCAGGGCAAGAGCAGAGGTCAGAGCTAAAGAAGCTACACCCACCCCCCACTCACCATCACTGCCTTCCCCTCGAGCACTGCCCCCCTCACTGACCAGTGAGGTTCCGGGGCTGAAGCAGGTCCAGGTGCAGGAAATGGGGCTGGGTGTGCCACTTGGCATAAGCATCCTCTCCAGGGCGCCATCCCTGAGGGCCGGGCCCCTGGGTGGGAGCCCCCAGGAGGGCAGCCCAGGTAGGGTGTTCCAGCTGCTGGGACGATGCATGCGGACTCCCCTTGGCCAGTCTGGCCAGCCCCAGGGGAGAATAGCAGGGGTCTGGGTGCGGAAGAGAGAAAGGCTGGAGCAGGGGAGGACAGAGGGCGGCAGGAGCCTACAGGGACACGGTTAGGAAGTCGCAGGGGGACCTGGGGGATGTGAAAGGCCCATACAAGTGACCTTGGCCCAAGGAGGGAAGAATCAAGAAAGGCAACTTAAGATGGGGTGACACCCAGCTCCTTAGGATGACAATCCACTGTGTGAAGGGCAAGTAGGATGTCCCCAAGGTCCTGTTCCCCTCCTAGGTTGGACGACCCCTGGACAGTATGGCCCCTCTCAGCACCGCACTGCACGGCATGTGGCTCTTACCTCCCAGTGGAGGCAAAATGTAAGTGGCCAGAGGGAATCCAATCTGAGGACTGCGGACCGGAGCTGCGGTGGGAGTGGTCATGGGCTGAACTGTCCGGTTCTCTACTGTGGGAGGAGACTTCAGGGTCAGGAGCGGGCGACTGAGAGGCTCACAGATCCTGGCCAGCACTCAGGCCTCTCCCTACCCCCTAGAGCACTTTCTCAATGCTGACTTCCCAGGAGCAACCTCCTCACTGGGAAAGGTCCATCCTCCTTCCCTTGGTGTGAATTGGGGGCTTTCACTTCCACCGAGTACTTAGGGAACATAGAGTAAAACTGTCAGGGTGGAATAACTTTAGGCCCAGGATCCAGCAACTGCAGTTCCTTATCCTGGGATGCTGTCACCAAAAAGGCACCTTTGTGGGCGTCAGAAAGGGGCTGCCTCAGTATGAAAGCAGCTCTGGGGGCTGCAGTCCAGGTCCCAATCACCAGCTAACTTGCACAGTGAACAACCTGTGTAACTGAGAATGCTGGTTCTGTTTTAACCTCAGCAACTCGTGGATGCACTTTTAGGATAAGAAAGCTGCAGCCTGGTCAACATGGCGACACTCTCTACTGAAAATATGAAAATTAGCTGGGCGTGGTGGCGCACATCTAGCTCCAGCTACTCGGGACACTGAGGCACAAGAATTGCTTGAAGCCG
>CAUYQU010078146.1:0-11199 GCA_963574635.1 Cheracebus regulus | reverse complement strand
CAGTATCACATTATACCTATTTTAAAAGTGACCACATAACTGGAAGTAAATCACTCCCCAGCAATTGCATAGCATTTCACAGGTTTAAATAAAATATTGATTGGCTGCTTATTTGTTATTTTCATCCCCTATTCCTTCCTGCCTCCATTGTTAAGCACAATTATTGGCATAAAAGAGGTTTTTAATACCCATTTTTAGACTGCATTCTAGCCTGGGCAATAAAACAACAATCCCGTTCTCTCTCTCTCTTTCTCTTTCTTTCTCTCTTTCATTCTTTTTTTTCTTTCTTTTGCTCTTTCTTTCTCCTTTTCTTTTTCTTTCTTTCAAAATAAATAAATAAAAATAAAAAGAAAGAGGAAAAAGAACTATAAATCAGATGCATGCTTTCTGACATACCACCAAATGGAATCATGTGCGTTAAAGAGTTAGTTACTTTGTATAGGCCAGGCACGGTGGCTCATGCCTGTAACCCCAGCACTTTGGGACGCCAAGGTGGGTGGGTCACCTGAGGTAAGGAGTTTGAGAACAGGGAGGTGGACGTTGCCATGAGCCAAAATCGCACCACTGCACTCCAGCCTGGGCAACAAAACAAAACTCATTTCAAAAAAAAAAAAAAGAGCTCAGTATAAAATATCAAATTATAAACTGTGTAGCATAAAATTATATAAAATTTTTATCTCTGATCATTAACCTTTGGTTTTTACATAACAGGAATTACAAAAAGACCAAAAAGTTGGCCTGGACATGGTGGCTCACCCCTATAATCCCAGCACTCTGGGAGGCTAAGGCAGGTGGATCAATTGAGGTCAGGAGTTTAAGACCAGCCTGCCATCATTGTGAAACCCTGTTTCTACTAAAAATACAAAAAGCAGCTGGGTGTCATGGCATGCACCTGTAGTCCCAGCTACAACTCAGGAGGCTGAGGCAGGAGAATCGCTTGAACCCAAGAGGCAGAGGTTGCAGTGAGTGGAGATCATACCACTGCATTCCAGCCTGGGCGAAAGAGTGAGGCTCGATCTTAAAAACAAAACGAAACAAACAAAAAAAGATGTTGGATAAAAACAAGAGCTTCTAAATAAGAACAGTATTAAAATACAGAACACAAAAGTATAGTTGTAGGAAAAATATTGTTAGAAATCTGGTGATTAGCATAAGATTAAGAGCTGTAGTAGTATTAGGTTGGTCCAAAACCACAATTAATTTTGCACCAACCAATATTTTAAAATAGTGCTATAATACTTAAAGACAATGTTTCTATATCTAAGGAAAATAACAAAATCATTAGATAAAAGATTATACTTCACAAGAAAAAAATTAGGTAGCAAGCAAACACAGTTCGTATGGAAGCAATGAAAAGGAAACAGTGGTCTAGAGTCTCTGGAGATGTGTGGCATCCTTAAATGTTTTTTTAAAAATTTCTCACAATATCTGAGGTATAAGGCAGCTTAACCCCACAATTCCAGCTCTTTTCCCTCTCATTTCTTCTGTTGACACTTCTCAATAACCAAAAATAAGCCTATTAGAAGAGGCAGTCTATCTAAAGGTTCTCTGTTGGGGAGAGCAGGGACATGAGTCCACTGTCTCTTGGAACTGTGAAAGTGTTCAGGGTCAAAAACTATAGAGTTTCATCCCCCCACAACGCTGGTAAACAATAACAAAGAAAAGCAAAGCCTTTTGCAGAAGAAACTGTTGAGCATTTCCAAATTCATTTCCACAGTTATGCTTATCTGATTTCGATTTCCATGTTAAAATATATAATTCCAATCAGGATCCCAAAGTTTATATCAAATAAATACATAAAAATTGCCAAGAAATTTCCAGGAAAAAAATGATGGGAAACTTGCTTAAAAAGATACTAACATGTACTCTTAGCCACTATTACTGAAGCAGTATGTTTCTGAGAGAGAAAAATCACAAAATGAATAATAAGAAAACAGAATATGCAGAAACAGATCATAATCAATTTAAAATATATCATTTGTGTTTAGTAGGAAAAACATGAGGTTATGCCATAATTCCGTGTAGTTTGACTACCTGACATCTGGAGACCATACCCAAAAATTTCCTGTGAAACAAAACTTCTCCCACTTTTAGTCATGTGGTTGAGGGGGACTTAATCCCATGCCCATCCCAGGGGTAAAGAGTTTAAATTAATCAGCGTTTACACACACACACACTCACACACACACACCATTCTCCACCCCAAGTCCACAGTGACAGATTCGGGAACAGATACATGACTTAATCAGAGCCAACAATCTACGGAGCTATTTACCAGGGCACATGGGGGGAAAAAAAACTTGTTCTCCAGGAAATCTTCTGAAAGGGATCCTTTCTCTTTCCTTGTGGGGTATTAGAATGCAAACCCTAAAACATTAGTCATTGTATGACCAGAAAGGAAGGATATGGAATTAGAATACAACAGTACACAAGACAGACTGAGGAATGATACAGTATGGATCATAAGGAGAAATCCAACACCAAAAAGGGGCAGAACTGAGAAAAGTCGGGAAGCAATTTTTTTTTTGAGACAGTCTCGCTCTATCCCCTAAACTGGAGTGCAATGGCATGATCGCAGCTCACTGCAACCTCTGTCTCCTGGGTTCAAGTGATTCTCATGCCTCAGCCTCCCGAGTAGCTGGGATTACAGGTGCCCACCACCACATCAGGCTAATTTTTGTATTTTTAGTAGAGATGGGGTTTTGTCATGTTGGCCAGGCTAGTCTCCAACTCCTGATCTCAGGTGATCTGCCCACCTCAGCCTCCCAAAGTCCTGGGATTACAGGTGTGAGCCACCGTGCCCAGCCAAATTTTTTAAAGTAGTATTACTTTTGCCACTGTATCAAGCCTTTTGTTTTGTTTTTTGGAGGAATTGGTTCTTTATTTCAAAAAGACGCTTGTCAATATTCAATATCAAAAGAGTCGCACTATTGATTTCTCTTTCTCCCAATCAGCCCCAAAGAGACCACATCGAAGAATAATACATTTTAAACCAGTAAGCTGCAGGATGTACATCTAACAAATCTCACTGAAATCGTACCAGAAAATGGGGATTGGGTAGGGAAAGATTAGCAAACTGTCAGCCCACACACTTTAGAGGCTGTCACAGCCAGACAGAGTGGCCAGGGTGCCACAAACCCAAAGAAGCAAAGCTTCAAACTAATAAAAAATTTTAATCCTCCCCAACTTCCCTCCTCCCCCCACTTCCCTCCTTCCCTCCCTCCCTTTCTCTCCCTCTTTCCTTTTTCTTGCTGATTTTATGAAAAGGGCTGGCATCCTAATTATTTTATTTTCAGATTTAATCCTTATTTTAATAAAGATTTCAAGCAAAAAAAAATTTTTTTAAGTTTTGTACATAGGCTATTCAAGATTTCTCTAGCACTGACTGATACAAAGCACAATGAGATGGCACTTTCAGAGAAAGCAGCTTCAAACCAAGAAAAGAATAATGAGATGAGTTTCATATGGCTAAATCAGTGGCAAAAACATAACCTCTCTCTGGCAGGAAAGCAATTAAGTGGTCACCTCAACATAAGGGGCAAATGATCCATTTTAAAAACAGTTGGGAGGGGGTAGAGATGGAACAAAAATTTGGTCTCAGAGGTCTTACCATCCTAATTTGGTCACTTCTAATGAAAAAAAGAAAAAACAGAAGTAACATTGCCCAAAGATATCTTAAAGCTGAAAACCTGAAAAGCACATTTTTCTTGTTTTTGTCGTTGTTTGGCTAACTCCTCCTGGAACCACCTTTCTGGTTTGGCTGGTACTTTGTACAGAGCAATGAGGTTCCCCATAGTGGAGTCTTTCTCTAAGCTCTGTTTGGTTCTCAGTAAGGCAGGCCTATACCTTTTCTTCTCCTCTATGGAGAGGGCAACATGCATTGAGCTGAAAAGTTACCTTCCAAAAGTGAGAAAGGAATGGATTGCTGCTTTGAAGCTGTGGAATTATTTGGAATGCTTTATAAATGGTTGCTACAAAACAACAAAAAGGTATTACAAAATGTGTGTATTACAACATGCTTTTAAAGACATTATGCATTGTGCTCACATTCCCTTAAACGTTGTTCCCACAGGTGCTCAGCCTCTAGCCCAGCTGGAATCTCTGGGAAGGGGCAGAGACAGTTTGGCAAAAAGAGACACAAGGAAGGAGGGAGCAGCGAAAGGAGAAAGCAGCCTTCCAGTTAAAGACCAGCCCTCAACGAAAGGTCAGCTTTGGGCAGGCTGGCCTCAGGCAGAGTCAGGGTCAGAGGGAGGAATAGCAGCAGGGTGGGACTAGGGTGCTCTACATCTCACTCAGGTCAAGCAGAGTCTGGTCCAGCATCCTTTGGGTACAGAGTGCTCCTCTTTGGCGCATTTTCAGTTTATCTTCCAAGTCATCAGTTGTCTTTTCAAGCTTGGCTACCGATCTCTCAGCAAACTCCACACAGGTCTCTGCCTCTTTGAGTTTATCAGTAAGAATATTAATCTCCTCCTCATATTTGTCTTCTTTTTGAGAGTACTTTCCTTCAGCAGCACTCAGACACTTCAGGTTCTGGTCCATCAGTCTGATCTGCACATCCACCTCCCAGCAACGGGACTCTGCCAGCTTAGCTCGTTCCTGTGTGTTCCAAGTCTCCTTCAATGATAACCAACTTACAAGCCACCTCTTCATACTTCCTATCTGCCTATTCTGCAATGAGCTTAGCTTCTTGGAGTTGGATTTCCTGGAGTTCCATCTTTTCTTCATCTTTTAAGGCCCAGTTTTCAATAACCGTCATACCTCTCTCACTCTCATCGGCAGCTTTTTCTGCTTCTTCCAGCTTTTGCAGGGCAGTGGCCAGGCACTCCTGAGCACGGTCCAGCTGCTCCTCAACCAGCTGGATCCTATGGTCCAAGGAGGCCACCTCAGCCTCAGCTTGTTCCTGGGCTGCCTTTCTCCCTCAATTTCTCACTGGAAGCACTCAGCTCTCTCCTCTGAATCATCTGCTTGCTGCTGCAGAACCTGGATCCTGCGCTTCACCGCCTCTATGGTGGTGATCCCAGCCATGGTGCCCACCCAGCTACAGCTCACACTCCAGATCCTGCCTCCTCCACTACGTGTTGCAGCTGCTTTTCACCATTATATCAAGTCTTGCCTTGAGCCAGTACTACCTTTGGAATTTTGTTGAGATTTAAGTCACAAGAAGCTGAAAAGGTCCTAAATTAAACAGTTTAATAGTGCTAGAATATCTCATACATCTGGGGGGGAAAAGTGCACACAGTATATAAAAACGTATTCCAAATGAACTAAAGGCCAAAGGCAAAATATAAAAGATTAAAACAGTATAACCATCCAGGCACAGTGGCTGATGCCTGTAATCCCAGAAGCTGAGGTGAGTGGATCACTTGAGCCCAGGAGTCAAGACCAGCTTGAGCAACCCGTCTCTACAAAAAAAAAAAAAATTAGCTGTGCATGGTGGCACATGCCTGTAGTACCAGCTACTTTGGAGGCTGAGGCAGGAGGATCATCCGAGCCCAGGAATTTGAGGCTGCAGTGAGCCATGATCATACCACTGCACTCTAGCCTGGGCAACAGAGACCCTGGCTTAAAACACACACACACACACACGAGTATAACCTAGAAGGCAGAGAAAGCTACACACACACACACACACACACACACACACACACACACCCAAAGAGTATAACCTAGAAGGGAGAGAAAGCTTTCCACCCAAAAACCACAAAACAAAGGAACATTGATTATATAAAAATAAAAATTTCTACACAGGAAAAAAATACAAGCAACAAAACTACAGAAAATATATGAAGCTAGAATAATTAACTGCAAAACATATGGCAGATAAAAGACTGATCATCCTAAGAAGAGATTCTTTTAGGAAAACAAAGAGCTCATTAGGAAAAAAAAATGGAAAAAGGACGTGAAGAAATGATTCATAAACCACAAATGTAAATCACCAATAAGACATATAAGAAGCAGCTCAAACATATAGTGATTATAAAAACACAAACTAAATCAAGATGCCATTCATTGGTCAGACTGAAAGAAATAAAATGATTCAAGTCTTAGTTAAGAGTCTTATACCAATGTCAATTTCCTGGTTTGATATTATAATATATATTTATACTTATTTATATTTTTTTGATTCAGAGTCCCATTCTGTCTCCCAGGCTGGCGTGCAGTGGTGTGATCTTGGCTCACTGCAACCTCTGTCTCCCAGGTTCAAGCGATTCGCCTGCCTCAGCTTCCCAAATAGCTGGAATTAGAGGGACATACCACCACACCCAGCTAATTTTTGTATTTTTACAAAATACAGATGGGTTTCACCACGTTGGCTAGGCTGGTCTTGAACTCCTGATCTCAGGTGATCCACCCGCCTTGGTCTCCCAAAGTACTGGGATTACAGGCGTCAGCCACTGCACCGGGCCTGATATTGTACTATATTTACATAAGACATTACCATTAAAGGAAGCTGAGTGAGGTGTACCTGGATCCTAGGTACTATTTTTGCAATTTCCTGTGAGTCTATGATTATCTTTAAAAAAAGTGGGGGGGGTGGGGGGGCAGGCGTGGTGGCTCACACCTGTAATCCCGGCACTTTGGGAGGCCAAGGCGGGTGGGTCACCTGAAGGTCAGGAGTTCGAGACCAGTCTGGCGAACATGGTGAAACCCCACCTCTACTAAAAATATAAAAAATTAGCCAGGTATGGTGGCACATGCTTGTAATCTCAGCTACTCGGGAGGCTGAGGCACGAGAATCACTTGAACCCGGAGGGCAGAGGTTGCAGGGAGCCGAGATCGTGCCATTGCACTCCAGCCCAGCCTGGGCAACAAGAATGAAAATTCATCTCCAAACAACAACAACACAACAAATGGATTAATAAAATCAATTGCTGACAAGGTTATGGGCAAATGAGCTCTCTTATAGACTACTGGGAGGACAGAAAACTGCTACCTTTTCCTACATTACTCAATTCTGCCTTAGGAAAGTAATATGGAAATATGCGTTAAAACTAAAAATATTTAGGACCACTGATACAACAATTTCACTTGAATCTATCCTATAAAACCAAGGCCAAAGGACTTAGGGACAAATGTGCGAGGATTTCGTCCATCATTGAAAGCAACAAAGCACTGAAAAATGACCTCAAAGTCCATTAAGAAGAGGATGTTGACCATGTAATAAAGTAACCAACAAGACAGAAATCAGTACCAGCCATGTTGGCAGCTAACGGAATGCTAAGTTCCAAGAAGAGAAAGAGAACTGGAACAGATGACTTTTAAAAAAGAACATATAACCAAGAAAAAACATTTTTCAATACTCTACCTGGTAAATTTACCCCAATTAATGGTATTCAGTTCCAATATTAAGTACCTACTCTGTTTAGGGCAGTAAACTAGGATCTGTGGATCCAAAGAGGGAGGTGTTCTTAGCTCAGAATCAAATAGAGAAGATAGACAAGGGAGCAAACAGCCTCACCACACTGTGACCAGCGCTATTAATATAGACACAAGTCCACAGTCCCTGATCTAAAACACTTAGGCCAAATGTTTCAGACATAAGAATTTTTTTTTATTTGAAAAAGGTAACATGATATGCCATAAATTATATAACACTGCCATGGAGATTAGGGGCAGAATCCCACAACCAAATGCAACGAAACATTAATACTCACGCTAAGTGGGATAGTCTCGTGTCACTTCAAGAGAACTGTTGTTGTCAATGAGTTTGGTGCTAAATGTACAAGGAAACTTTGTTTTTCAAGCACTGGGGATATTGTAATTAGGGATAAGAGACTGCCAAAGCACTTTAATACATAAAGTGCTTTAAATCAGAGGGAAAAAAACAATCTAGTCTAGGCTTAAGTATTTAGAACAACAAATAATAACAAAACAGTCCCTAAAGTAAAACCTATAAAATGAAAGTAAATGGCACACACATCTAGTGAAAAGATATGGCAAAAATATCCACAAACTCTCATATTTTCCTTGCAAATCTGGATATAATTTTCTTTGAAGGAAACAAGAAAGTTTTGAAACACCCACAAGATATACAGGACACAGTACCATTTAAAACAAAATTTAGACATGATCTCAGGAAAATACAGAAAGTAAGAATCCTGGCAGAGTTTATTTTAATGAATAGTAAAGCAATAGCAGAGAAGCAACATAGGACACACTACCCATGATGGCTAGAATATATCTTCATGGGAAGGTAGAGCTCCAGAATTCTGTAATTAAATAAAAATGACTGAATGACTTGAAGAAATAAGACACCATCTGCATGGGTAATAAAACCATAGTACTGAGATCAATACCAACTTAAAAGTACAAGTAAATTCAACAGTAAGTACTAACACCTGAAGCACCTTAAAGATTATTAGTAAGAACCACCTTAATGATTATGTAACTATCAGGAAACAAGTCAGCTTCTAATTTTTCTTGTCCATGCTCAAGAGATTGGGGTTGAAGAGGTAGGGGTTCTTTCAAGGAAATGGACAAGTGCAGTGCTATTATAATTTTATGCTGTAAGCATGTAAGAAAAACATACTAATATGTTTTGTACCTAAGGCCCAAAGAACTAAAAGTGACTTTGATCATATTGCCAATGGCCCTTTTAGTTCTCTATGTAATAAAATTAGTAGCTAGTAGGGCTAAGAGGCTAGAAGCCAATAATTGCACTGCTTAGATGAAGCAAATATAGCAACTAATGAAAGGAGTCATCACTGCATGGTAAAAGAGCCAGATTTAACAATTCATACCAATCTGAATACAGATCTGAGTGTAGCCTGGCCAAGTCATTTTAAATACCCTTAATTTACTCATCTGCAAAACAGAGGTAATACTGCCTACTGTGTAACTCAATTGTGTAGATCACAGATAATGTACATACAAAGTATATGTCACAGGGTCAAGATTCAGTAACTACAGTAGTTACTTTACCAACTTACTCTCCTACCCTAATCTGATAGTGTTCCAGTGTTCCCTATCTAGAGTGATAATAATCTCATCCTCACACACAAATATTCTCCACTTTGAAGCCAGAGTAACCTTTTATATATAAATATGATCATACTACCCCCATCCAGCTTAAAATTCATCCATAATATCATAATGTTCTTATGATAAAGTACAAAATTATCAAAATAATCTGACCTTGACCATTCTGCTACACATCCTCTCTGCCATCCTATTCTACCTTTCATCTGGTAATTTAAAATTCTTCTGACTACTTGGCCTAACACTTCTGCTTGCAGTGATAACCCTCATCTCTTTATCTCCTAGCAACCTCCAATTCAACTTTTCAGATTTCAGCCTTAATGTCTCTTGCTAAAAGAAGCCACTTCTACGTTCTACAGAATCCCATACTTCCCTGAAATAAATATTTACAACATATACTGTAAGGAAAAAATCTGACTCAATTGTGAGGCAGCCAGACTCAGTGATGAGTGATTTTATTTAATGTCTCTGAAGAGTAGAATCTCTCTTCTTTTCCATAACTGAATCCAAAATATCCAACTCTAAGGCCTGACCAGTCACCTTGCAATTATGATGGATCAGCCTACTGAGAATGGAACAAAATTGAAGAAGCAGAGTTGAGATACTGATGAAACTGACTGGAGCACTGGGATAAAGTTTTGCCTATTTTTTTTCATTTGCATTAAATAATGAATTTCCTTCAGTGTTTAAGCCAGTTTACATTGTGTTTCCTGTCATTTACAACTGGAAGTATCTTAACAGATACAAAGCACCTACATAAAAGCATTCAAATTTAGAGATTATGAAAAGGAAACAGAAGAAGAATAAAGGAGAGTATTCACAGGTAAACCACTCTCTTCTGTTAATGAGAAAAGATTATCCTTATGAATCAATAATGTATATTACATGATAATGCAAGAGGCAAGATGCTACCCAAATCTGTACATATTAACTGCAAGTACTCAGATACTCAGAAACATCTAAATGTTTCCTAAATCTTGGCTGGGCATGGTGACTCACACCTATAATCCCAGCACTTTGGAAGACTGAGGTGGGCGATCACTTGAATCCGAGGCGGAGGTTACAGTGAACCAATGCACTTCAGCCTGCATGACATACCGAGCCTCCATCTCAAAAAAAAAAAGTTAGTACTTTCCTAAATCTTAAAGCTTCAAGGATAAAGAAAAAAATCAAACCAGGTTCTAGGCATTAAAAGCCGAAGTGGCAGCTTGAATTAGTGTTTTTATTTCATCATTCATACCATCTTGTGACCTTGCAGTACATTAGATTAAGTGAAATATATTTCCCTGCCACAGTGATGTTGGGCTTGGCCACAAGACTTAATCTGATTGATGAGATAAGAGATATGACGGAAGCAAAGGCTAAAATGTGCTTGCTTGTTTGGCTGACTCCTGTGATTGCCATGAGAGCAAAGTGACTGATTCCTGCAGAACAAGAGAACAATCCACAGCCTAGAACAAAGTCTAGCCAACAATAACTAAGCCCAGTTAACCTAAAGACATAAGGAAGAAAGAAAGTATTTGTTGTTATAAGCTACTGATTATGCAGCAAAATACTGACTGATAAAGCAAGCACTGTATAATGCAGGAAACACTTGCTTTCTTGGCAATACTCAATGCCAAAAGACAGTAAACCAAGTTCTTAAGAATATGGATGAAAAATTTTATATCTAGCATAGATGGCATTCAAACAAAAAGGCAAAGAAAACATTCTTGGCTGGGTGCGGTGGCTCATGCCTATAATCCCAACACTTCGGAAGGCCAAGGTGGGCGGATCACCTGAGGTCTGGAGTTCAAAGCCAGCCTGGCCAACATGGCGAAACCCCATCTCTACTAAAAATACAAAAATTAGCTGAGCGTGGTGGTAGGCTATTCAGGAGGCTAAGATGAGAATCGCTTGAACCCAGGAGATGGAGGTTGCAATGAGCTGAGATCACATCACTGCACTCCAGCCTGGGCGACAGAGCAAGACTCTGTCTCAAAAAAAAAAAAAAAAGGAAAAAAGAAAACATTCTTAAGCCCACAAGAACTCAGGGAAAAGATCATTCATAAACTTAAAAATTCTATCTGGGAGAGAGATCCAAGATGGCCACGTAGCAGCAGCTCGGGATTGTAGCTCCCAGTGAAAGCACAGAGAGCGAGTGGATGCCGAAATTGCAGACGAATTTTTGATGCCCACAGACTGGGAGATTCTCGGCGAAGGAGCCACCCGGGGCGCCAG
>CAUYQU010078144.1:0-39109 GCA_963574635.1 Cheracebus regulus | reverse complement strand
TGGGCCTTCCCGGGTTCAGCTGTGCTTGCTCTCAGTCCTCAGCGCTTCTAATTGCTCTTCTCCTTGTGGGGACGGGACCAGCCAAGCCCGACTAAAAGGGCACCCAGTCCCGTATACTCCACACTGAGAAGCGCCGAGCCGGAGCGCCAGCAAAACAGCCGTGCCGGCCAAAAGAGTCGCGCTGGCAACCTGTGTGGCTCCTTCGCCGGGGATCTCCCAGTTTGTGGCATCAAAAATTCGTCTGAAATTGCGGCGTCCACTCACTCTCTGCGCTTTCACTGGGAGCTACAATCCTGAGTTGCTGCTACATGGCCATCTTGGATCTCTCTCCCAATTTTTGTATTTTTTATAGTGGAGACAGGGTTTCACAATGCTGGCCAGGCTGGCCTCAAACTTCCGACCTCAGGTGATCCGCCCACCTCATCCTCCCAAAGTGCTGGGATTACAGGCATGAGCCACCAGGCCTGGCCTTTCTTTTCTTTTCTTTCTTTCTTTCTTTTTTTAATTGAGATAGAGTCTCTCACTCTGTCACCCAGGCTGGAGTGCAGTGGCATAACCTCAGTTCACTGCAACCTCTGCCTCCCAGGTTCAAGCAATGCTCTTGCCTCAGCTTACCAAGTAGCTGGGACTATATGTGCCTGCCACCATGCCTAGCTAATTTTTGCATTTTTAGTAGAGACGGGGTTTCACCATAGTGGTCTCGAACTCCTGACTTAAGTTCTTGGTCCACCTCAGCCTCCCAACGTGCTGGGATTACAGGCATGAGCCACTGTGCTTGGCCAAAGGTGTTTTTCTTACTCATCTGTGCACACGAAGCCAGTGCCCAGTCACTGTGATAAGGGACTGTTGTTGCTCTTCCAAGCATCTGCTGAACTTTTTCTTTTACTCCCTCCATTGAAAATTTAAATGTACTACCTACTATTAGCCCAGTGAGAAATCCAAGACTTGTTTTATTTTTCTTACCATACTCCCTAAACAATGTGATTACAAAGCAAGGTTGTACCTATTAGCCAGAGGCTGGATGAAGGACCTAATGGTTTTGACAGTAACTTCCATTCAAATTCCAGTTAAATGTTGACTGTGTGGTTTAGAAACTATTACTTAACTGGGAGGAGTCCTAGAGCTAACGAACCTCTGGGAATTGTGGTAAAACTGAAGAATAATGCATATATACAAACCTGACACATAGCAGGAGGTCAAATACATGGTGATTATCTTCATGATGTTCAGACTATTTCTTTTCTATAATCTCCATCACCATTTATCCATTTTGGCAAAATATGCAAAGCAAACATTTCTAATTCACTTTTCACTTAACTCAAGCAAAATTATCTCTCTTTTTTCATCGCATGCCCATCAAGTACCCATATAGTGCTTATCAAAGCTAGTATCTCCCCTTTCAAGTCTGCTTCTGTTCTTGTTCATTTGTACTCTCTTTCCTTCTTCACTGCTATAGTGTGAATGTTCTTGTCCCCTCCAAAATTTATGTTGAAACCTAAACCTCAATGTGATAGCATCAAGAGTTGAGGCTTTGGGGAGGGGCTTAAGTCATGAGAGCAGAGCTCTCATGACTGAGACTAACACTTTATAAAGTGTTAGGGTCTTTTCTGAAATATCTTTATGTACAAAATGGTGGGGAGGGCAGGTGGAGGAACGAGCTAGGCCCTTCCTTGCCTTCCCACTCTTCTGCCATGTGAGGACACAGCTTTTGTCACCTCCAGAGGATGCAGCAACAAGGTATCACCCTGGAAGCCAAGGCTAAGCCCTCACCAAACACTCAGCCTACCAGCACCTCGACCTTAGACTTCTAGCCTCCAGAACTGTGAGAAATACATTTATTTCTTATTTTCGTGGAGATGGGAATCTCACTTTGTTTATTGCCCAGGCTGGTTTCAAATCCCTGGGCTCAACTGATCCTCTCACCTCGGCCTCCCAAAGTGCTGGGATTACAGCCATGAGCCACTGTACCTGGCCAAATTTTCATTATTTATAAATTACCCAGTCTGTGGATATTTGGTTACTGCAACAGAAACAGATTAAGACATTCTTCACGATCAGTTTTATGCTCGTTTAGATGCAATTTCTTCCAACACTGAAAAACTTGTAGGGCTTTCCTTTACTTAAACCGTCAAATTGCTCCTTACACAGTGACTTAAAGTCTCTCCCTTATCCCAGCCTGATTGGGAATCAACTAACTGATGCTTAGACTGATCTAAGCCTGGTTTTTCAGAAAAGGTAGAGAGGGAGGCTACATATCCCAAGGTAATTCTGATATGCCTCACAAAGAGATGATTGCTTATTTCCAAAATAGATTTTAAAAATTAAAAGGTGGGGTATGTACCCCACAATCCTTTTTTTTTTTTCTGGAAAAAGTGTCTCACTCTGTCACCCAGGTAGGAGTCCACAATCCACTTTACTATACATTTTGACGCACTGAGAAACCTGGCCCAGTAGCCTTCACCCATTGCACTGCAGAGCCAACACACCGTCAACTACGGTCTCTTCAAATGAGACTGCTCTGAAAACAAACTGTTTATCTGTGGCCTCTCTACCACCGTTTGGCAGTTTAGGTACAATTTAAATCCATAACAGGTCATCAAAGGCAACCAGTGATAGTGTTGGAATGCTGGATCAACCACAAAGAAATGAAAGAAGGCTATCACACGGGATGCTACAAAATGATCATAAAGCTAACAAGTACTTACTATATGTCAGCACTTACTAAATGGCAACCACTTTCCACATACGAACTCATTTACCTCACGACAACCCTACAGATCAACACGGTCCCCATTTTGCAGATGAAAAATTATGGAGAGGTTAAGAAACGTACCGAGTACCACACAGCTAATGAAAGAAGGTCTAAAGGGGGAGTGTGAATTCTAACCCAAACAGTCTGGCCCCAGGTTAACTTTTCAATTATAAATTGCCTATTTTACATAGCTGGAGTTACCTTCAAAGAAAAGAAGAGAGGCCGGCGCGGTGGCTCACGCCTGTAATCCCAGCACTTTGGGAGGCTGAGGTGGGTGAATCACGAATGAAGTCGGGAGTTCAAGACCAGCCTGGCCAACATGGTGAAATCCCGTCTCTACTAAAGATACAAAAAATTAGCTGGGCGTGATGGCAGGCACCTGTAATCCCAGCTACTTGGGAAGCTGAGGCAGAGAATGGCTTGAACCCAGGAGGCAGAGATTGCAGTGACCCAAGAATGCTCCACTGCACTCCAGCCTGGGCCACGAGTGAGACTTCATCTCAAAAAAAAAAGAAAAAGAAAAAGAAAAGAAGAGAAAGAAGAACACCAACTAAGAGCTGATGAATGGAAGTGCCAACATTACAAAATGCTTTTGAGACATCTCTGTAACTTGAGAGCATTTGTCAGCAAGTTACAAAAAAATAATAAATGCAATAGCCAGAGGTAGGTCATGATTTCAGAGGATATGAAGGTACAGAAAGCAACTGTGAAGCGAGATTTAGAACACAACTCCACAGAGACTACATCGGCTCTCCTTTGCCCGTGTTCCCATTTTCAGGAGTGCATCTCCTGCCCTAAACAGGATGTATCTAGTTTTAGAGATAAGGGGAAAAAAAAAAAAAGATCAATTTTCCTTCTAGAAAGTGATCAAGATCTCAGTCTATAAAGATAAGTCTTTGGGCTAGGCCTGGTGGCTCATGCCTGTAATCCCAGCATGTTGGGAGGCCGAGGTGGGTGGATCATGAGGTCAGGAGTTTGAGACCAGCCTGACCAACATGGTGAAACCCCATCTCTACTAAAAATACAAAATTAGCAGGGCATGGTGGCGCATGCCTGTAATCCCAGCTACTTGGGAGGCTGAGGCAGGAGAATCGCTTGAACATGGGAGGCTAAGGTTGCAGTAAGCTGAGATCGTGCCATTGCATTCCAGCCTGGGTAATAAAAGCGAAACTGTGTCTCAAAGAAAAAAAAAAAAAGCATAGCTATTTAGGGGAAAAAATAATGACTTCTAGATGGCTTATCATTCTGCAACCTGACCACTCCACTTCTTCCTTTAGTTAAAGATAACAGACACAGGCAGAATGAAACAAACACATACCAAATACAAATATGGATGACACTTATTTTAACATTTTTAAGGACTTTTTTTTTTTTTTTTTTTTTTTTTTTGAGACAGAGTCTTGCTCTGTCGCCCAGGCCAGAGTGCAATGGCATGATCTTGGCTCACAGCAACCTCCACCTCCCAGGTTCAAGCAATTCTCCTGCCTCAGCCACCCAAGTAGCTGGGACTACAGGTGCATGCCACCACACACTGCTACTTTTTGTATTTTAGTAGAGATGGGGCTTCACCATGTTGGTCAGCACAGTCTCATATGCCTGACCTCAAGTGATCCACCCGCCTCAGCCTCCCAGAGTGCTGAGATTACAGGTGTGAGACACCATACCCGGCCCTTATTCTTTAAAAAGAAAGAAAAATTTTAAATCCTAGTTGTATTATTTAAAAATTTTCCAACAATAAAAAACTTACAAAATAGTAATCTCAATAACTCTCTCCATCCCCCTTAAAAAATACTCTATTAATAGTTTGGCATATGCCTTACCAGATTTTTCTCTATGCATAGGCATAAGGTTTTCTTAAACTAAACTATGCTCAATATGAATTAAAAAAAAAAAAAAAGCCACCTATTGGCAACCGTCCTGAGTGTGCACGACTGTGTTTCCATTGTTCCCACATCTACCTGTACTTTGAGGCCCTGTGAGTCTAAATCCTCCTTGTTCATTTTATATGAAGAGCTGCACATTGAAGCCCCTGAGGCCTAGGTTGGTAGCATACACTCGGCCCCCATGCAATATGTACTGTGAAGCACATTGCTTTCTCCCAGCTGCTCTGAACATACTTTTCTCAAAGTAGCATGACCAAGCAAATTGATCCTGCCTAAAATAAAGTATCCCATGGCAAGAAAGATCTGGCCTTAAGGGAATAGATCTGAACCTTAAGAGGTAAGGTGTGCAGGGAATTCCACCCTCCCCCAATCCCCAGAACATCCTCCTGTCTGGATCCAGGGCAAAGCTGGAAATTGGGCCTGGAGCTTTCCCTTTCCTAATCCCCTACCACATCCTCCTCTTAATTTCCTTAACATATCCCCTTCCTTTCTCATTTTAAAACCCCTGCATTTGGGACTTCTAACAGAAGAGCCCAAACTGGTTCTCAGAAAAATATGTGATGAATAAACAGAAGAAACTCAACGTTGGCTGGGGTGGCGGCTCACATCTGTAATCTCAGCACTTTGGAGGCTGAGTCGAGTGGATGGCCTGAGGTCAGGAGGTTTGAGATTAGCCTTGCCAACATAGTGAAACCCTGTCTCTACTAAAAATACAAAAATTAGCCAGGTGTATTGGCACGTGCCTATAGTCCTAGCTACTCAGGAGGCTGAGGCAGGAGAATTGCTTGAGCCCAGCAGGCAGAGGTTGCACCACTGCACTCCAGCCTGGATGACAGAGCAAGATGCCATCTCAATTTAAAAAAAATTCAACTTCACTAGTTTAAGTCCCATTCCCTACAACACTATACTCAGTGATGGTTTTAAACAAGACAGGTTATATGGTAAGTGTTTATCTGAAGTCTTAAAGCAGAATATAAATCCCTTGTACATACCAATACCTAAAGAATTCAAACTTCATATTTTTAACATACAGAAAAAAATGGCATTGTGCCCATAAAAATACTGGTCTTTTGGTAGTAGGATTACAAAATATGGTATAATCACTAAGGATAAATCCTTGATTTAAAGAGGTCGGGAAAGCTGGAAAAGGTCTTGCTTGGTGACACAGCTAAAAGCCCAAATAATGAAGGATCATTAGAAGAGAAAATAAATGAAATAAAGTAGAAACACAAAGACTTATCACGCCAAGCACTGTGCAGTGCCTGGGCATGCCTTGGGTCTCCATGAAGTATGCAGTAGTCTCCTCTTATGGACAGGAAATGAAAGCTCAATGGCATGTCTAAACCCACACAAATCATAAGTAGAGAGCTGTGATGCAAACCCTGACCTCTGATCCCAATGCCTGAGCTTCCCACTAGTCCCCTGAGGCCTCCCCCAAGCAATCTAAAGTTCATGATTCCCCTAGTGGTCACATGTGGGCCATTTGCGCCAAGCCCCACTTCTTTTAGGAGATCTGGTACTCCTTGCCCTGTCCCTTGACATGAGTGGGAGCGAACATTTTTGTGCACAGCCATGTCTCCCTGGCCACAATGCATGGGCCAGGGATTGTCGGGAGATTTGTGGTTGTTTTACTCCAAGCTGGGAAAAGAGAAACTCAGTCTTCTCGTAGTGGAGCTCCAAGATGTGAGTTGGGATCATAAAGAACATGGACACAACACTGAAAAGAGGCCTGCATCCAAGAATGCAGCCACAAGGCAGACAGAAACCCAATTCTCGCCACCAAATCCCCAGTGCTGTCATCAGAGTGATCTCAACCACCACACTGGCCAGTGGCATGCCCATCCATCTGACTGCCCTCCAATGATCAGAAAGATTACTGATCATCATTTTCTTTACAAAGATTTTTTTGAAAAACATTCTTTAGGGTAGAATCATATGGAGAATCAAATAAGATCACATACTTACCCTCACTGCCCAACAAAAACATATCACTATAGACCAGAAGTGGTGGCTCACGCCTGTAACTCCAGCACTTTGGGAGGCTGAGGCAGGCAGATCACCTGAGGCCAGGAGTTCAAGACCAGCCTGGCCAACATGGTGAAAACCCATCTCTACTAAAAATACAAAAATTAGCCAGGTGTGGTGGCACACGCCTGTAGTCCCAGCTACCCAGAAGGCTGAGGCAGGAGAATCCCTTGAACCCAGGAGGCAGAGGTTGCAATGAGCTGAGGCCGCACCACTGCACTCCAGCCTGGGCTACAGAGCGAGACTCCACCTTGCAGGGGGAAAAAAAGAAAAATACTACTATGTGTTTAACATTATTATATCCCACCTCCCAATTTAGCCCAGTTAAGATGACCTGATATTAATTAGGTTATAGTAGGTATGAAAGCACTTGGAAAAAAGAGTGGACTATTTTTTTTAAAAATGGATTTTGATGTTTTTTTCTTACAACTCTCTTGGGAGATAAATCAATACTATTTTTTGGAAGGAAAAAAAGATAATTGGATTAAGCAACAGCAAACAGACCCAAATAGATCTATTTCAATGTGAATGTTGTTGAGGTACAAGGCCTTCCTCCTTCTGCATATGGGCATCTCCTGCTCTGCTAATGTTTAATACACCTCAGACAGACAACTGTCA
The DNA here is from genome assembly GCA_963574635.1 of Cheracebus regulus. Taxonomy (NCBI): domain Eukaryota; kingdom Metazoa; phylum Chordata; class Mammalia; order Primates; family Pitheciidae; genus Cheracebus; species Cheracebus regulus. The sequence goes on along the minus strand of CAUYQU010078144.1, from coordinate 31,831 downwards.
TCAATCAGTTAAGGGGGAAATGAGGTCAACAAAAATAAAACTATTATATTTACCTTATTTCCTCTTAAAGTGTGCTTTTATCTGAAAGATTAGAAGCAGAAGAAATAGTCTCCAACACACAGTGGGAGATCTGCGTGTTGCTAGGACTATTGGACCTAGTTATCAAGAAATGGTAACACCCAGGAGTAACAAAGAGGCACTCCTGCAACACTGACAGGTGGGCAATCTGGCAAACTCTGAACCAGCAATTCTACTTTCCAAACTTCCAGCACAGAGGCACATAAGAGGGCAGAAATATGTGTATACAGGGATGTTCAGTGCAGTGGAGCTATGGCCGAAAGATGAGAAACCATTTGGATGTTGGCAACCAAGTACAGAAAAAGAAATGATAGCTACACATGTACAGAAGAGAATATCACAATTAAAATGTTTTAAATCATCTTATAAGTGATATAACTTACTCACTGCTAAGATGATCATGACATATGTTTAACTTAAACAGCTGACAAAATAGCACGATTGGTCTTACATAAATATTCCTTCCATCTTTTTTCTACGGATATAAACAATAAGATAATTCTCTCAGGGCAAAAGACTGAGTGATTTTAATTTTTTTCACTATAACTTTTTAAAGATATGTTCCTGTTTATGCAATAAGTACATATATCACTTTTACTGTAATAAAAAAAATTATTATCATTTGCAAAAATCCTCTAACTAAGCAGCCTCCAGAAATGTGTTTGAAAAAGGTTGTTCAAGATATATGTATAAATTACAAAGAACATAAGCTTAAGATTCTCAGCCAAAGTAAGGAGTCAAAGACAAAAATATCTCCATAGTTATTTTTCTAAATGTTCTTCAAAAATTATTTGATTTTTTAAAAATTACTTCTCTAAATCAAAAAGAAATCAAATGCACCATGCAAAAAAAGAACTTGGACATCTTTTTTAACAAGGTTATCCACAGCCAATAAATTGTATCAAGAAACCTAAAATCTCAAACAATTATCAAATTCATCCCAGTCCTTCATATATGCACACTAATACCAAAAACCATAAGGTCATCCTCCTACCTAATGCTATTACTCAAATTTGCTTCTCCCTCACTTCTTCTAGTCCTAGTCTACAATGGCTTTATCAATCTTCAGCACCCACTGCTGCGGTGTCTGCGTCTCAGCTCTCCCTGAGGTCTTTCAATGGCTTCTATTGCCCTGCAAATCAGTACTAAGGTCCTACTACAGTGCTGCAGGGAAGTCTCTCCTATTGCCCTCAGGGCTCCTCCACCTAGGAAATGTGTACAATCAGGTCACTTGTATCTCTCAGATAATTCTGAGATTATTGCTATTAAGGACACCTGAACATCCTCCTTCATGGCGCCTGCTCAGCTATTTCTCTCGTCCCTCATCCAGAAGAATTCTAAAACCCATCTCATCCACAAAGCTTTTAAGAATGGTTAAACACAGAGAGATTCCCACCAGTCATCAAGGAACTTCCTCACCATTTATAACCACATCTATTTGGTCCAAAATGGACAGCCATCTTTAGCAGCTCCCTCTTTGTCCCTCCGCAAAATCCCACATAAAATGTAGCTGTAGCTCAAATAATTCTTCCAGGTTGATCTCCCATTCTCTACTTCAAGCCATTTCCATCTGATTTCTCTGGATTCCTTATCATGGTCCTTGTCACAGACTCTCCCTCTACCTAACCTGTTAAATAGATATCGTGATAGAGCCTGCCAGCTTGGTTTTCTTTTTACTCCAATGCTGTCTGACAATTCCCCCTTAGCCCACAGTTCAAGCTGGTGAGTTCTATCTATAGCTAAATAACCTGGATCTCACTTATGCTCAGATTGTGTCATCCATTTGCATGTTTTGCTTTTCTTCCCCTCCTACAAAGTGTCCTTTAATATCCTGCTAATTCCAGGAAGTCATTTTGTTATTACATGTCTTTTTATATTCCCTTCATATGTATGAAAACTTTTTAGCTAGCCATCACTCCATTTTTACTTCAGGCTCAACCCAAACTTCATCACATGATTACATGCTCACTAAATTATTAGGTTGCCTTAACCAATGTATAAATATAAATGTACCTAAGTAACATTAATTTTAAACATTTTTTTCTCCTTCGCAGTAGTTCCTTTTTGGGATAACTATCAATATATACATTTCAATCTTACTATACATTTCATAAAAATATGAAGCCAATATTGGATATACATTTCAAAAACACATGAAGCTGCCAGGCGAGGTGGCTCACATCTGTAATCCCACACTTCAGGAGGTGGAGGTGGACGGATCACCTGAGGTCAGGAGTTGGAGACCAGGCTGACCAACATGGAGAAACCCCGTCTCTACTAAAAATACAAAATTGCCTCCCTCCTCTCCCCACCCACTTCCCCTCCTCTAAGAAAAAAAGAAAAAAATACATAACTAGCCGGCCATGGTGGCACATGCCTGCAATACCCTAGCTACTTGGGAAACTGAGGCAGAAGAATCGCTTGAATCTGGGAGGGGGAGACTGCAGTGAGTCAAGATCACGTCACTGCACTCCAGCCTGGGCAACAAGAGTGAAACTCTGTCTCAACAACAACAAAAAAAATGATGCCAACTAATAAATGAAGAAGGAATGGTGAACTAGAAAATCACCCTTTGGCAGCCAGCACAGTAATTAATAACTGTTTTAGGCAAGAATCATCAATAGATTCTGAGGCTATAGGTTAACGTTTGATGAGTAATAGGATATTTATACAGTCTCAGAGTATCTCCCCACAAGAAACCTATAAAGAGGGGAAAAAAGTAACTTTTTGAAGAAACCTGGCAAATACCTCTTCAACCACGTAGGAGGAAAAGATATCGTGTGCCTCCTGATGTGATGCACTGAGAAGGATATGTCACATCTACGGTATTCCTGCCAAAAATGTACAAACTTCATCCAGGAGGAAGCATCAAACAATGTCAAATTGAAGGACTACACACAGTAAGTTGACCTAATTCTTCAAAAGTATTAAGTCAAGAAAAATAAGGAAAGACTGACAATGAACTGTTCCAGTGTAAAGGAAACTACAAAGACATGAGACCTAAATGTAATGTGTGTGCCAGGATTGGATCATGAACAAAATTTTTTTTAATTAAAAATTTTCTTTCTTGTGCTGTAAAGGACATTAGCATGAAAATTTTTTTACGACTTATTTTAATTTTTTAAAAATGTGACACTTATTTTCTTGTGCTATAAAGGACATTAATCTTTAAAAAATTTTTTGCTTGTTCTATAAAGGACATTAGCATGAAAACAGGTGAAATTTGAATATGTCTCATCAATTAGGTATTAGTAGTTTATCAATCTTAATCTTGATTTAGACAGCTGTACTGAGATTACATAAATGAATGACCTTGTTTCTAAGAACTACTGTACACACAGGTATTGCAATGGAGCACTGTGTCTACAGTCTCAAATGATTACAATAAGCATAGTAATAGAGAAAATGATAAGATAAATATGATAAAGATTTAACACTGGGGTCCAGGTGAAACATATATAAAATTTTTTGAACCGTTTTTTGAAATTTTCCTACATGTCTGGATATTTTCCAAACTAAAAAGTTTAAAAACTATATATGGTCATAATTCTACTAGGATCAAAGAACTACTTTAAATATATTCATCTGGCCGAGTACAGTGGCTCACACTTGTAATCCAGCACTTGGAGCCCGAGACGAGTGGATCATGAGGTCAGAAGCTCGAGACCAGCCTGTCCAGTATGGTAAAACCCCATTTCTACTAAAAAATACAAAAAAAATAGCCAGTTTGGTGGTGCACACCTACAATCTCAGCTACTCGGAAAGCTGAGGCAGGAGAATCGCTTGAACCCGGGAGGCGGAGGTTGCAGTAAGCCGAGATCGTGACACTGAACTCCAGCCTGGGCAACAGAGTAAGACTCTTGTCTCAAAAAAAAAAAAAATATATATATATATATACGTATATATATATGCCATCTTAAATATTTTTTGTCTATTAAAGTACAAAGTAAGTTGCTTCTCTCTCATTCAGAACTCGGTCTCTTTAAAGAAATCAACTTTGGGGTACATCATTACACCCTTTTCTTTATGTGCCAATAAATGCAACTATCGCCTCTGTTACAATCAGTAGTGGGTTCTAAAGTCAGACTATTCAGACTAAAATCCTGCCTCTGACACTTTCTACTCATGTAACCTCAGGCAAGTTTCTTCAGTGTCCCCAGTTAAAGAATGAGAATAATCACAGGGCTTATCATAAGGGATCTATGTCATAATTACATGAGGCAATGCATGCAAAATACTTAACAGTATCTAGCACATAATGGCGCTTCAGAAATATTAGCTACTAGTAAACATTAGCTGTTACTCATTAGCCTCATTGTTGGCTCCATATTCTCACTCCAGCTGTTTTTCTTTCTGCTTTGACATTCAATTTACTACTTCTTCTGTTGCATGCAACCTTATTTAAATTTTAATTTTCTGAAACAAGGGAAAGTATAAGTGTTAAAAATTTTACAAACAAGTGAAATCTTCCTAAAACAGGGGGCCTCAATCAATGGATGCTTTATAGCAGTAGGTTTTTAACTCACCCTTTACAGACTTCCCAGCCAGCTGCTGCTCTACTCAGGAACTTTATTAACAACACTGCACAACTGATGGATTCATATCTTATTACAAGAGATCCAAGGCCTCTGTTCCAGGGCATAGGCTAACTGACAAGGCCACCAGAAGACATGTAACCTCAGTCCCACATTAAAGTTAACTTTCCTCAGATTTTACGATAATTTGACTCAATAATATACATTTTCATCAATTTCCTTTTACTGACCACATTCTACATATTAAAAGCACTACACTGGCACCTTATATACATGGGCTCACTGAATCCTCTACGAAGTAAATATCATCAGACTCATTTTATAGATGAGAAAATACGTTCTAGAGAGAAAGCTACCTGCTCAAAGATATGAGCAGCAAAGCCAGAACAAGAAGCCAGATAATTCACACTCAAATCTAAATTATTTCCAGTACACTTTGTTGCCCTTGCATATAGATAAACATCTTCAGGAAGAAATGCAACTAATTACATACATCAAGGACACCATTTTTGCTCAACAATCCACATAAATTTTCTTGAAATAATCTTTCCTAAGGTTTTTTGCTTTTGCTTAGTGCTGCTAACTGCAGCTTTTCTACTTATGACAGAGGTGCCTGTCTTTTTAGATTACACCACGGAAATTTACCTCTTACAGCCAATAGGACAAACACTGAAAGAAAAACCTGGGAAGAATGGACAGGCTCTGAGAGGATGTGTCACTTGGTGGCAGCAGCGAGGAGACTGCCAGAAAAAGAAACAGAAGTCACTTAATCTGAATCCAATAATCTTTTCTGGCTCTCCTCTGAAGGACACAAGGAGGGGAATAAAAACCTCAACGAGAAAGCCAAAGTTTTGGAGACAGGCAAAGGAAATGAGAGGAATCTCCCTTATCTGTCAACACAGTCTCGTCCTGCCCATGAACATATCTGATCCAATGGTAAGATGTGCTCTGTAAAGAAGCTTAAGAAAGACTGAATCTTTTACAGTTTACCAAGATAGTGCTACCCATAAAGGGAGAAACAGGAAAGGAAGAGAGACTTTCTCAGAACCATTTGCAGCTTACACCTTTTGGTCTTCACAATGCTATTTAATCCCACTTTTCCGTCAAGTCCTCTCCAGCTAAGGATACCCTAAGTTTTTCACCACACTTAGAGAACTTACAAACCATAAGACATGGTCCTTGAGTGCAAAAAACATCTCTATTAGGTCATATAAAATATTGGACTTGAGGGCTCCCAAGTGATTATCTAGTCTAATATCTGTATTGTACAAACAGGTTAACTGAGTTGTCCATGGTTACAAGCAAGTTAGTGGTAAACCCCAACTTCCTGACTTTCCTTTACACTAATCTGTCTTTGCTCAAGAATTACTTCACCAAGAGTCAAGTCTTAATCTTTCACTCCTTTGTAACCCTGCAAGTGCTATTCTGGAAAAAATAACCAATCTTCAAAATGCTCAATTCTTTTAGGCAGTGTTACTACTTTCTTCTGTCTTCCCACAGAATTCCATGTATTTGCATTACTGCACACACTACACTACACTGTACTGTAACTTGTTTATCCATTTCCTCTCCATAGTCTATGAGTTCCTTGTAGACAACTTCTTTTTCACCAACCTACTAATTGAACATCCATGCTACCCCAGTCCCATCGCCAACCTCCTTCCTCCTAATAGGAGCCTGATATTATTCAAATATCCACCCTCCTTCACATGGCCACATGCTTCACTCAAGGGAGGCCCCGACTTAAGACCAATAGGTTAAGCATGACAGTCAAAGGCAATCACGGACACTCATTTTCCAGTGGTACTGGGGTGGGCACACAAAGCCCTCTGGCAAATGTGATGAAAGAAAAGTCAGCTGGGGAGCTTCTGAGAAAGGTTTCCTTCCCCAAGGGAAAGGCACAAGAAGACACTCTCCATCCCTAGACTTGCCTTAACTACTACTGGATTTATTTGAGACACTAGATTTCCTTGGAGAACTTTAGGCCATTTGAGTCACTTTCCAATTACTCTTAGCCAGAAGCATACTAATACGCACACAGTAACAGTGGTGGAGCTGTGACTCAAAAACACAGACAAGGTGATTTTACAGCCCTTAAAAATGTAAAAAACATAGCTAACATCTGACTGAATGAGGAAAAGCTTTCAGGTTTGTTTTTTGTTTTTTTTTTTGAGATGGAGTCTTGCTCTGTCGCCCAGGCTGAAGTGCAGTGACGCAACCTCGGTTCACTGCAACTTGCACTTCCCAAGTTCAAGCAATTCTGACTCAGCCTCCCAAGTAGCTGGGATTACAGGTAACCACCACCACACCCAACTAATTTTTGTATACTTAGTAGAGATGGGGTTTCACCACACTGGCCAGGCTGATCTAACTCCTGACCTCATGATCCACCCGCTTTGGCCTCCCAAAGTGCTGGGATTATAGGTGTGAGCCACCATGCCCCACCAGCTTTCAGCTTTTAAGAACTAAAACACAACAAGTATGCCTACTCTCACCCTCTATTCAACACAGTACTGGAAGTCCTTCCCTGAGCAATTAGGCAAGAGAAAGAAATAAAAGGCATCCAAATTGGAAAGAGGTGGTAAAACTGTCCCTGTTTGCAGATGACATGATCTTATATACAGAAAAACCTAGAGTCTACCAAAAAACTCTTACCACTGATGACTGAATTCAGTAGGGTTACAGGACACAAATATGCAGAAATCAGTAGCACTCCTATACGCCAACAACAAACTAGTTAAAAAAAGAAATCAAGAAGGCAATTCTGGCCGGGCACAGTGGCTCACACCTGTAATCCCAGCACATTGGGAGGCCAAGGCAGGTAGATCACCTGAGGTCAGGAGTCCAAAACCAGTCTGGCCAACATGGTGAAACCACATCTCTACTAAAAACACACAAATTAGCCAGGTGTGGTGGTGCACGCCTGCAATCCCAGCTACTCAGGAGGCTGAGGCAGAAGAATCACTTGAACCCAGGAGGCAGAGGTTGCAGTGAGCTGAGATCTCACCACTGCACTCCAGCCTGGGTGACAGAGCAAGACACCAACTCAAAAAAAGAAAAAAAAAAAGAAGGCAATTCCATTTATGACAGCTACCAAAAATAAAATAAAATACCTAGGAATAAATTTAACCAGGGAAGTGAAAGACATTACAAGGAAAACTACAAACAAAACACATGAAAGAAACTGAAGAGGATACAAACACATAGAAAGACATCACATGCTCATGGATTGGAGGAATTAATATAGTTAAAATGACAATAGCAATCTACAGATTGAATGCCATCTCTATCAAAACACCAGTGACATTCTTCACAGAAATAGAAAAAAAAAAAACAGTCCTAAAATTGTATGGAGCCACAAAAGACCCTGAATAGCCAAAGCAACCCTGAGTAAAAAGAAAAAAGCTAGAGGCATCACACTAACAGACCTCAAAGTACACTACAAAGCTGTAGTAACCAAAACAGCCTGGTACTGGCATAAAAATAGACAGGCCAATGCAACAAAATAGGGAACACAGAAATTAATCCACATATCTATGGCCAACCAACTTTTGACAAAGGTGCCAAGAACACTCACTGGGGAAAGGCCAGTCTCTCCAATAAATGAGAGTGGGAAAACTGGGTGTCCATATACAAAAGAATGAAACTGGATCCCCATCTCTCACTCCATATAAAAATCAACTGTAAAAGGATCGAGACCTAAATGTAAGACCCAAAACAATAAAACTACTAGAGGAAAACATTTAAGAAATTTTTCAGGACATTATTTAGCCTGGGAAAAGACAGACCACAAAAGCACAAGAAACAAAAGCAAAAATGAACAAATGGGATTATGTTAAACTAAAAAGCTTCAGTGCAACAAAGAAACAACAGAGTCAAAAGACAAGCTACAGAATAGGAGAAGATATTTGTAAATTATTCCTCCAACAGGTATTTTTTTGTTTAAGCCAGTCAAATTTAACAGTGGGGAGTCATATACCAACTTTAGTGACACTAATGTTAAATTCTGATAACCTATTACCATTGGACCTGCCAGACAGGGGATTAATATCTAGAATAAACAAGGAACTCAAATATCTCAACAGCAAAACAAACAAACAAAAAAAACTCCAATTTAAAAAATGGACAAATAATGTGAACAGACATTTCTCAAAGGAAGATATACTAAATGGCCAACAAATGTATGAAAAAATGTTCAACATCATTAATCATGAGGGAAATACAAATCAAACCACCATGAGGTATCATCTCACCCCTGTTAGGATGGCTATTATCAAAAATACAAAAAAATAATAAATCTGATGAGAATGCAGCAGAGAAAAAGGAACTCTTATACAAGTACTAGTACAGCAACTATGGAATATAGTATGGAGGTTCCTCAAAAAACTGTAACTAGAACTACCATATGATCCAGCAATCCCACTAGTGGGAATTTATCCAAATGAAAGAAAATCTGAATATGGAACAGATAACTGTACCCCCACCTTATTGCAGCACTAGTCACAACAGCAAAGAATCAACCTACATATCCAACAACAAAGAATGGATAAAGAAAAGGTGGTATGTATATTAATGGAATATTATTCAGCCATGAAAAAGAATAAAATCCTGTCCTTCACAGCAACATGGATTGAACTAGAGGGCATTATGTTAAGTGAAATAAGCCAGGAACAGTAAGTTAAACACTGTATGTTCTCACTCATATGTGAAGCTAAAAAAAAAGTTGATCTCATAAGCAAAAAGTAGAAGAGAGAATAGCAGAAGCTGGGAAGGACAGGAAGAAAAGAGGTATATAGGAAGAGATTTGTTAAAAAATACAAAATTATAACTAGATAGGAGGAATAAGTTCTGGTGTTCTATACCACTGGAGGATGACTAGAGTTAACAGTAATATAGTTTCAAATAGCTAGAAGGAGGATATTAAACATTCCCAACACAAAGAAATGATAAACATTTGAGATGATGGATATGCTAATTACCCTGACCTGATCACTACAAATTATATTCATCAAAATATCATTAGGTACCCCATGAGTATGTAAAATTATTTGTCAATTTTTAAAAGTTACTTTTAAAAAAGAACAAAATTGTAATGACTAGACTCTATCACCTCTCATCTTTTAATACTCCCACCATCCAGTACCAATGCCAGACACATAAGAAGCAACTGATAACTTTGGCTAAGTGAATAAACAGATGAATGAAATAGAATTTTTAGCTCAGAGTTTAAAGACAGGTTAAGATAGGCTGTGTGTGGTGGCACATGCCTGTAATCCTGGCAGTTTGGGAGGCTGGGGTGGGTGGACAGCTTGAGCTCAGGAGTTCAAGACCACCCTAAGCAACATGGTAAAACAAAAATACAAAAATTAGTGGAGCATGGTGGCACACATCTGTATTTCCAGCTACTTGGGAGGCTGAGGTGGGAGGAGTGCTTGAGCCCAGGAGGTGTAGGTTGCAGTGAGCCGAGATAGTGCTACTGCACTCCACCCAGCCTGGGCAACAGAGCAAGACTTGGTCTCAAAAATAGTAAATGGGCCAGATATGGTGGTTCAAGCCTGTAATCCCAGCACTTTGGGAGGTCAAGGCAGGTGGATCATCTGAGGTCAGGAGTTTGAGAGTAGCCTGATCAACATGGTGAAACCTTATCTCTACTAAAAATACAAAAATTAGCTGGGTGTGGTAGCAAGCGCCTGTATTCCCAGCTACTTGGGAGGCTGAGGCTTAAGAATCACTTGAACCCAGGAGGCAGAGGTTGCAGTAAACTGAGATCAAGCCATTGCACTCCAGCCTGGGCGACAGAGTAAGACTCTGTCTCAAAAAAAAAAAATACATAAAAATAAGGCCCGGCGCAGTGGCTCATGCCTGTAATCCCAGCACTTTGGGAGACAGAGGCGGGTGGATCACAAGGTCAAGAGATCGAGACCATCCTGGCCAACATGGTAAAACCCCATCTCTACTAAAAAAATACAAAAATTAGCTGGGCATGGTGGCGCACGCCTGTAGTCCCAGCTACTCGGAAAGCTGAGGCAGGAGAATTGCTTGAACCTGGGAGGCGGAAGTTGCAGTGAGCCGAGATTGCGCCACTGTACTCCAGCCTAGTGTCTGGCGACAGAGAGAGACTCTATCTCTAAAAAAAGAAAAAAATACATAAAAATAAAATAAATAAATAAATAAAGACAGTTCAGATCATTTTATATCCAGTGGTAAGTAAAATATTAGGGCCACAGGTAACATATTTAGAAAATAGAGTACATACTAGAGCAAAGGAGTCCTGTGACTTTTTATGTCCAAACCAATCTCAAAAGATTGAGTCAATGAATAAAGCACAAAATATTCTATTTCTTTAAGCCCCTTTTACGATGTCTATAGCACCTATTAGCAGTCATGCAAACTTTCCACTCTTCCTTCCATCTCAACCTTGACCCAAAGTGGCCACCCTCTAGGAAAATGAAAAGAGAGAACAGGGGATGGGGATAGGGGAAGGAGCAGAGAGAGGTACACCACCTCTTCAGCACTTTAAGTCCAATCTAGTTTTTATTCATGAAAAATGTCTTTGAAAGGTAAAATGGTCAACCTTCACAACTCATCTGACCCATGGACCTAGCCCCACCCCTACCTCCCAACCCCTGCCACGGTCACACGAACAGCCTTGACCTTTAGATCCTGAAGGATATCCTCCAGGCCATTACACACAGGTCACAGAAAAGTCCTTGACAACCTATACTATTTCTGTCCAGGTACCTGGACCAGCTTCACAACAGTGACCTGAAAGTAAAATGCTCCACACCCTGCTACCAATTCTACACCCTAGAAAAAATCAGTGAAGACGTTTGTTATTCATAAAGGGCAACTCACCAAGGTCTCAGGACCTATTTGCTGCAAAACACAATATACGCATTAACTTCAAGGCTACAAATGCTTGTAAATTTTCGAACAAAAAGCCTCCCCTTATCTGTTCACTTGACCCCCTCTGAAAGTGCTAAAGGATAACAATATTTGATCTTCAATGAGTATCAAATAAAACTCTACTTTCTCCAGAATGAAATAACCCAAAGCCACAACCTGATTGAGTGACTTACTGGAAGTCAAGGAAGCATGCTGACTGACCACGAGAGATTTTTATAATGGCCAATTGTCATCTACCAATGCAGCCCAGCCACCTACAAAAGTGCCTTCTAAAGCACAGCTTACCTTATAATTGCTAGAGTTCACCCAAGAGGTAGCAAGTCCATCCACAAGTTTATCTAACATGGTCTGGTCATGCTCAAGGTCAGCAGACTTCTGTTTGTCTGAGAAATAGTCTATCAATTCTTGGCCAACCTGCAATCGTTTCCCAACATCCTTCTGCAACACCTGCGCCAGGCAGGACTCCATGCGAGGCTCCATGATGGAATTCAAATCCAGATCCAGCAAAAGCTAGGGGGCAGTCAGGATGACTCCCTCCCAGCAGACGTATCTGGGAGGTTGCCTCTTTGTTCGCTGAAGGTTACTAAGAGCCTGTGTTTCAAAGATGCAATCTGGGGAATGGCAACAATGCACCATGTGTGTCTGAAGAGCAGCTGGTAGGATATTAAAAGTCCAATTTAAATAACTAGTAGGAGATAAAGAAGTGAGTGGCAGAGTGATGTTCTACTATTGGGTCTGAAATACTTCATAATTCAGCAGTCCATTCTGAAAAGTAAGAGAAGAGAACAACAAATTAGCACAGATAACATAACACTCAAATGTTATGAAACATTAAATCAAAGACAAAGCAACTCATGCTGCAGAATCATTTACAATCACAAGCAGAGTGAGAAGCATGAACGGCTTGGCAACCACATCAGAATAACATAATTATTATTTTTATCAGGAAGAATATCGAAGCCCAAAGAAGAGCCAATGAGCCACACAGTTGGCGGGTTGATATTTTTCACAGTTTCCCAGCTTGTAAACGCACGAGTCAGGAAAGCAATCTTCTGCTTTAGCTAGTATGTTTATTTGTAACTTCAATTCTGTTTCTCAGCAGAAACCTAACACCACTCTGTGTCTGAATCACTGTAGGTACTGCAGCTTATTGCCTTACTCTCAGTCTTCTAAAAAACCAAGTAAGGGAAATGAGGAGGTTCCATAGAAGACACTGTTGACCAAAGTGGCTGGCTTGGTCACATTAAACAAAGTCAAGGGCAGCACCTACATCACACTACTTTACAGTGGAGTCAATGGTAGCCTCCACCTCCTCCTCCCTACAACAAAGAAAAGAAAGACACAAAAAGAAAAAGGAGCCAGGCACAGTGGCTCGCACCTATAATCCCAACATTTTGGGAGGCCAAGGCAGGCAGATCATTTGAGGTCAGGAGTTCGAAACCAGCCTGGCCAACATGGTGGAACCCCATCTCTACTAAAAATACAAAAATTAGCTGGACATGGTGGCAAGCGCTTATAATCCCAGCTACTAGGGAGGCTGAGGCAGGAGAATCGCTTGAACCCAGGAGGCAGAGGTTGCAGTGAGCCAAGATCACATCACTGCACTCCAGTCTGGGCAACAGAGCGAAACTTCATCACAAAAAAAAGAGAAAGGAAACAGGCTTACATTCTGATCAGTTATTGACACAGTATTCTCAGCTGACAATAGCATCATTCGGGCCTAGAGTTTTGCTATAAAATTAGATCTCAAAATCATGTTTGAGAAGGGCAAAATACATGATATGGGCAAAGTACCAAAACTGTTTTAACTATACAAACTGCATAATCTGTCTAATTAACCTATGGCTGCTGACGCATTGTACACATTTATTTCTTACTTATCCTAAAACCATTACTTAATTCCTTTCATTTTAAACCAAGAAGATCCATAGGAAACCTATCTTCAAGATTCAGTACCTCCCTGACACTATACCAAATTGAAGTTTTTTTCATACCAATAGTAAATTCCAACTTTCAAAGTTTCCAGAAAATAAATCTTTCTTTTATAAATAATGTAAAATTAAAATTCTCAGTAGAGTAACTCACAGACTAAACATAGCAATTCTCTCTCTTTCTAATACCACCCCATCCTCACCCCTAATCTCAACAGAAAAGCAGTAAGATTCTTTCTGAGGTATGGAATCATATACATGAAGTCATTTAGTGAAGAAAACCCTTCTTTCAAAGCCCCAGCACATAATTATCCGTCTTCTACTTTACTGCTTCCAACAACACAGAAGGGTGAGGGAGGGATGGCATTCAACAAGGCTCAGTATCTCACAGAGCAATCCTTCCTAATATTGAGGAGAAATCTGCTTTCTAGTCATTTCCAAATGCTGGAGCTAGTCCCTCCTTCACAGGAAAGATCTTCAAATACATAAAAGCAGCTACTATCCTTCATTCCAATTTTTACTACAAATATGATACTTCTAGTTCTTTTTATTTTTTTTCTTTTTCCGCTCACCCCTGATACTTTCAGTTCTTTTATCATCTCTTCTATTGGACTAAAGAAGGAATCAATGATACAGAAAAATGTAAGAAACCAAAAGAATCTCTTTCTGGGCCTAATATTAGTCCAAGACGCAGATCATATAACCACCAGGCTGGTGGTATATTAAAAATGGCCACAAATTCTTTGCTACTCCTCCCTCACCAAGGTGGAGTCTAAGTCTCCTCTTGCAGTGACTCTGGGCTTGACCTTGTGAAATCAGCAACTACAAAAGGAAGCAGAGACTTGCTATGTAAGCAATGGAACTTGCCCTCTTAAAATGCTGCCCTAGGATGGCCATGCTGTAAGGAAGTTGGTCTAGCCTATTGGACATGAGAGGCCACGTGGGGAACCAACATGCTCTGACTAACAGCCAACGGCAACTGCCAGACATGTGAGTGAGGCCATCTGGGACCATCTAACCATTCCAGTTGTCATCTGATTGCATCTATGCCAGTAAGTAAAGGAAACAAGCAGAAAAGCCACCAAGCCAAACCACAGAATTATGAGAAATAATATTTCTTTATTCTGAGACAGAGTCTTGCTCTGTCACCCAGGCTGGAGTGCAGTGGTGCAATCTTGGCTCACTGCAACCTTCACCTCTCGGGTTCAAGCAGTTATCCTGCCTAAACCTCTTGAGCATCTGGGACTACAGGCACGTGCCACCATGTCCAGCTAATTTTTTGTATTTTTAGTAGAGACGGGGTTTCACCATATTGGCCAGGCTCATCTCGAACTCCTGACCTAGTGATCCACCCACCTCAGACTCCCAAAATGTTAAGATTATATGCGTGAGCCACCGCACCCAGCCGAGAAATAACATTTCATGTTGTTTATTTAAGCCACTAAATTCACAGCGGATAGTTACACGGCAATAAATAACTGATATACTTCTTCTTCTCCTAAACTATCATTCACTTTCATTCATCCTTAACGAAAAAAATTTCATAGTGTTTACTCCTTCAAGGGGTCTAAAATGAACTGATACTAACCAAAACTAACAATAATAATAATACAATTTTAAGGATCTATGTGAGGTGTCAGGTTCTGTGCTTATATAATACTGATTTATGTAATAGTATCTCTAATTCTTCAACTCTCTAAGTAGGTGTTAACATCCTTACTTATAGATGAAATTGAGGTAAAGGTAAGTAATTTTCCAAGGTTACATGGACAATGAGTGTCCTTTCCCCACCTTGAAAATCTTATTATTAGAAGTCTTAGACTAATTCTGTTTTAGCTCAAGAGGAGGTCAGACTTCCTGCTTAGCTAGGAAGCAACAGGAAAGACAGCAAGGTCTCCATTCCTTAAGTAAACACTAAGATCCAATTTGTTCAAGTCTCCCTACTGTGATTTTTAAAATACATATAAGAAAACCTCCCCTTCAACTAGAATTGCATAAGATTTCTAATTAATAAGCATATGCTTCTTGAACATAATTATGCAACAAAGGCTTAGTACATTCAAAAATAGGTCACAAACTCCTATGAACAAAACGCAAAGAACGAAAGAGACTGGAAGCCCCTAGGCTTTAAGCAGATTGAATTCTCTTTTCTTTTTCTCAATTTAAAAAAAAAAAAAAAAGGTAACTTTCTATTTTACTCTCACCAAACTGATGTTTTTGTACATTTTTTCGCTTTTATGTGTTTTCTACATCTTTACTTTCAGGGACTATTAATCACAGTTCCAAATTCACAAGGTACAGAAGTACAAAACCTACCTTCCACCCCAACCATCCCAGCCACCCAGTTATTCTCCTCAAAAGCAAGTAATGTCACCAGTTTCCTATGTATCCTTTCGGAAATATTTTTAGCTATGCAAACAAATAAATACATGTGTTCTCCTCCCTGTATCCTCCAGGATGAGTTTTCTAAACATTTACACTAAATCATAAAAAAGAAAAATCAAAAAATAATTATGCAGAAAACTTAGAAAATAAGAGGGAAAAAAGGATGACTTGGAGGAGTTAGAGGAGGAGGAGTTGAAGGAAAAGGAAGAGTAACTGGAGAAGCAGGAGGAATTACAGGAGGAAGAGGAACTGGAGGAGGAGGAGTTGGAGAAGTTAGAGCAGGAAGAGGAGTTGGGGGAGGTTACAGGAGGAAGAGGAACTGGAGGAGGAGGAGGTGCCAGAGTTACAGGAGGAACAGGAACTGGAGGAGAAGGAGGGAGAGTTACACAGGGAAGAGGAACTAGAAGAGGAGGAGGAGTTACAGGGGGAAGAGGAACTGGAGGAGGAGGAGTTGGAGGAGTTACAGGAGGAAGAGAAACTGGAGGAGGAGGAGTTGGAGGAGTTACAGGAGGAACAGGAAATGAAGGAGGAGGAGTTACAGGAGGAAGAGTAACTGAAAGAGGAGGAAGAGTTACAGGAGGAAGAGGAACTGGAAGAGAAGGAGGAGTTACAGGAGGAAAAAGAACTGGAGGAGGAGGAGTTGGAGGAGTTACAGGAGGAACAGGAACTGGAGGAGGAGGAGTTGGAGGAGTTACAGGAGAAACAGGAACTGGAGGAGGAGGAGTTGGAGGAGTTACAGGAGGAGCAGGAACTGGAGGAGCCAGAGGAGTTACGGGAGGAAGAGGAACTGGAAGAGGAGTTAGAGGAGTTACAGGAGGAACAGAAACTGGAAGAGGAGGAGGAGTCACAGGAGAAAGTGGAACTGGAGGAGAAGAAGGAAGAGTTACTGCAGGAGGAGAAAGAAGATTTGGAAGACTTGAAAGAGGAGGAGAAGGAGTTAGAGGAAGAAAAGTGGAAGGAAGAGGAAGAGGAGGAATTAGAGAAGTTGGAGAAGGAAAAGAGGAGGAGTTGTTGAGGGAGTTGGAGGAGAAGGAGAAAAAGGAGGGAACTGGAGAAGAAGGAGGAGAAAGAGGTGAAGTTAGAGAAGTTGGAGAAGGTGGAAGAAGAAGGGTGAAGGAGCTGGAGGAAGAAGTAAAGCTCTCTTCCGTCCACCTATATCCTACCCAGGCTCTCCACAAGGGAAGAGTAGAACAAGGAAACCGTGTTCTCTGCCCCCACTACAGTAGTGAGGTTCCAAGCATCTCAACCTTTTCCTGTCACATCATCTTAGTCCACAGAGCCAAAACAATAAAAGATCAAGACAACTGTCCTAGTCATGTTCCTTTAGAGTACCCTGGAAAGTAGACATTATCGGAGGAACCAGAACAACAGGCCAACTCTGCTGCAGGCCAACAGGAAGAAGTTTAAAAATACCAACTTCAACAAGAAGGAAGGAACACACAATAAAAAAAGACAGCTTGATGTAATGAAAAGAGGCATCAAGTAGGGAATTCTGGCCTCTGGTCTTGACTCCCGAGTGGCACTATGGAGAATACCAGCTCTAGCATGCATTAAGTAAGATTAGGGATGAAAGGACATGCACAGAGCATTTAAAAAATATATATATAGCACCTCTCTCCAGTCCCTTAATTACCATATCTACCTGTGACACTTACAAACACTATCGATAAAGAACTATTAACAATGGGGTATGGAAAAAAGAACATAATAAACCATAAGCTCTGCCAACTTTTTAGTCTACTGTAGACTTCTATCTAAGAAATTAAAAGTAGGACCATTTTTACTTAGTACCTTAAAGCAACAATGAATTAATATTTCTCATAAATCTATGAGATGGCTGGGCTCAACTGGGAAGATCTTGTGCTAGTCTTCCCTGGGATCATTCATGCGGCTCAGTCATCTGGCATTTTTACGCAGCTGAAGACTCTACAATGGTGTCACTCACACATCTGGGACTCTGGTGCTGGCTGTTGGCTAGGCCTCTCTCCACATGTGATCTCTAACCATTCAGTGACATAGCCTAGAGTTCATCATGTAGTTGCTGAAACATTCCAAGATGGCAAAGGGGGAAGCCACCAGGCCTCTTAAAGCCTAGGATCCAGAACTTGCATGCATCTTACTTCTGCCACATTCTATTGATGAAAGCAAGTCACAAGGCAAGTCCACATTAAAAGTGTGAGGAAGCAGGGCACAGTAGCTCACACCTGTAATCCCAGCACTTTGGGAGGTCGAGGTGGGTGGATCACCTGAGGTCAAGACTTCAAGAGCAGCCTGGTCTACATGGTGAAACCCTGTCTCTATTAAAAATACAAAAATTAGCCAGGCATGTAATCCCAGCTACTCGAGAGGCTGAGGCAGGAGAATCACTTAAGCCTGGAAGGCAGAGGTTGTGGTGAGCTGAGATCAAACCACTGCACTTCAGTTTGGGCCACAGAGTGAGACTCTGTCTCAAATACAAAGAAACATTAAAAAAAAAAAGTGTGAGGAAATGAATTCTACCAATCAACAGGAGGAGCCTATTAGACCCACCGCGAAGGCAGGTCTAATCTCACCTGTGACATGATTTTCAATCTAACACATATGCACTCAACAGATATTTGAAGAATGAATAAATGGATGGAGTAAATATATTCATATACCCTGTTTATCCATTACCAGTCTATCTCAATCACTTTTATTTACTCATTAAAATATCAAATATAAAATCTCACTTTAGAAGATACAAAAGAAATACAGTCTATGACTCGACTTGAAAGAGCTTCCAGACTTCCGCCAAGAAGGCCGAATAGGAACAGCTCCAGAGCTCTCTCATAGTTCCCAGTGAGAAAGATGCAGAAGGCGAGTGATCTCCACATTTCCAACCGAGTGACCAGGTTCATTTCAATGAGACTGGTTGGACAGTGGGTGTAGCCCAAGGAGGGCGAACCCAGGCAGGGCAGATGCTGCCCCACCCAGGAAGTGCAACTGCCCAGAGGATTGGGGACCTTACCGCCTCAGCACCACAATTCAGATACTGCCCTTCTCCCATGGCTGTTGCAACCCACAGTCCAGAAGAACATCGCTGGGCTGAAAAGCATCATGAGTTACCACACAGATCTGAGTGACAGCGCTGGCAGGCCGGCACCCAGGTGTGCGCACTGATCCAGGCAAAATTCCGACTAGCACCAAGAGCCCCTGTGGGATGGATCTACCCGCCCTCCAATAAAGAGGGAGAGCCGAAAGCAGGGAGACAGGTGATATGGCTTGGCAGATCCTACCCCCACAAAACCCAGCAAACTAAAGCCCAAACACTTGAGAGTTTCGCAGCCAGCACATCAGTTAGAGCTCGACCCAAGACGATCCAGCTGGGGCAGGGAAGGGCGTCGCCACTGCGAAGGCGGGTCTAATCTCACCTGTGTAAACAAAAGCCAGAGAAAGCCTACACAGCAGCTGGACTGAGTCTGAGGCAGACTGCCTCCTCAAGCGGCTCCCTGACCCCTGAATAACAAAAAAAAAAGCCTCATACAGGAGAGTTCTGGCTGACACATGACAGGTAGCCTTCTGGGAAGGCTCCTCTTACCAGAGGAAAGATCAGGCAGCAATCCTCGCTGCAGTGCACATCCCCGCGGGTGATTCCCAGGCAAGCAAGGTCTGGAGTGAACCTCTAGCAGTGCTACAGCAGAGGGGCCTGACTGTTAGAAGGAACACTAAAAACCAAAAAGAAATAGCTTCAACATCAACAGAAAGGACGTCCACTCAGAGACCCCACCCAAAATCACCAACTTCAAAGATGAAAGGCAGATAAATCCACAAAGATGGGAAGAAACCAGCCCAAAAAGGATGAAATCATCAAAGACCAGAACGCCTCTCCTCCTCCAAGGGATCACAACTCCTCACCAGCTAGTGAACAAAACAGGATGGAGAATGAGTTTGATGAATTGACAGAAGCTTCAGAAGGTGGGTAATAACAAAATTCTCCAAGCTAAAGAAACATGTTCTAACCCAATGCAAAGAAACTAAAAACCTTGAAAAAATGGTTAGACAAAATGCTAACTAGAATAACCAGCTTAGAGAAGAACATAAACGACTTGATGGAGCTCAAAAACACAGCACGAGAACTTCGCGAACCACACACAAGTTTCAATAGCCGAATCAATCAAGCAGAAAAAAGGATAACAGAGATTGGAGATCAACTTAATGAAACAAAACAAGAAGGCAAGATTAGAGAAAAAAGAGTGAAAAGAAATGAACAAAGCCTCCAAGAAATACGGGATTATGTGAAAAGGCCTAATCTATGCTTGCTTGGTGTACCTGAATGCGATGGGAAGAATGAATCCAAGCTGGAAAATACTTGTCAGGATAGTATACAGGAGAACTTCGCCAACCTAGCAAGGCAGGCCAACATTCAAATCCAGGAAATACAGAGAACATCACGAAGACACTCCTCAAGAAGAGCAACCCCAAGGCACATAATCATCAGGTTCACCAGGGTTGAAATGAAGAAAAAAATGCTAAGGGCAGTCAGAGAGAAAGGTCAGGTCACCCACAAAGGGAAGCCCATCAGACTCACAGCAGATTTCTCAGCAGAAACCCTACAAGCCAGAAGAGAGTGGGGGTCAATATTCAACATCCTTAAAGAAAAGAACTTTCAACCCAGAATATCATATCCAGCCAAACTAAGCTTCATAAGTGAAGGAGAAATAAAATCCTTTACAGACAAGCAAATGTTGAGACATTCTGTTGCCACCAGACCTGCCTTACAAGAGCTTCTGAAGGAAGCACTAAACATAGAAAGGAACAAACAGTACCAGCCACTGCAAAAATGTACCAAAAGGTAAAGACCAATGACATAATGAAGAAACTACATCAAATAATGGGCAAAACAACCAGCCAGTAACAAAATGGCAGAATCAAATTCACACAGAATAGCAACGTTAAATGTAAATAGCCTAAATGCCCCAATCAAAAGACAGACTGGCAAACTGGGTAAAAAGTCAAGACCCATTGGTGTGCTGTATTCCACAGACCCATCTCACGTGCAAAGACAAACATAGACTCAAAATAAGGAGATGGAAGAAGATTTACCAAGCAAATGGAGAGTAAAAAAAAGCAGGGGTTACAATCCTAGTCTGTGATAAAATGGACTTTAAACCAACAAAGATGAAAAGAGACAAAGAAGGGTATTACATAATGGTAAAAGGATCATTGCATCTAGAAGAGCTAATGATCCTAAATATATAAGCATCCAATACAGTAGCACCCAGGTACATAAAGCAAGTTCTTAACCTACAAAGAGACTTAGACTCCCACACAATAATAGTGGAAGACTTTAACACTCCACAGTCAATATCAGACAGATCAATGAAACAGAAAATCAACAAGGATATCCAGAACTTGAACACAGATATGGACCAAATGGACCTAATAGACATGTACAGAACTCTCCACCCCAAATCCACAGAATATACATTCTTCTCAGCACTACATCACACTTACTCTAAAATTGACCACATAGTTGGAAGTAAATCACTCCTCAGCAAATGCAAAAGAATGGAAATCATAACAAACAATCTCTCAGACCACAATGCAATCAAATTACAACTCAGGATTAAGAAACTCATTCAAAACCGCACAAGTACATGGAAACTGAACAACTTGCTCTAGAATGACCGGATAAACTGGATAAACAATGAAATGAAGGCATAAATAAAGACGTTCTTCGAAACTAATGAGAATGAAGACACAACATACCAGAATCTCTGGGACACATTTAAAGCAGGGTCTAGAGGGAAATTTATAGCAATAAATGCCTACACGAGAAGGCAGGAAAAAAATTGACACCCTATCGTCAGAATTGAAAGAGCTAGAGCAGCAAGATCAAAAAAATTCAAAAGCTAGCAGAAGACAAGAAATAACTAAGATCAGAGCAGAACTGAAGGAGATAGAGACACAAAAAAACCTTCAAAAAAATCAGTAAATTCAGGAGCTGGTTTTTTTGAAAAGATCAACAAAATAGACTGCTAGCAAGACTAACAGAAAAGACAGAAGAATTGAATAGATGCAATAAAAAACAATAAAGGGGATATTACCACCTATTCCACAGAAATACAAACTACCATCAGAGATAACTATAAGCAACTCTATGCACATAAACCAGTAAATCTGGAAGAAATGGATAAATTCCTGGACACTTGCACCCTCCCAAGACTTAACCAGGAAGAAGTTGAAACCCTGAATAGACCAATAACAAAGTCTGAAGTTGAGGCAGCAATTAATAGCCTACCAACCAAAAAAAGTCCAGGTCCAGATGGGTTCACAGCTAATTTCTACCAGACATACAAAGAGGAGCTGGTACAATTTTGAAACCATTCCAAACAATACAAAAAGAAGGAATCCTCCCTAACTCATTCTATGAGACCAACATCATCCTGATACCAAAACCTGGCAGAGACACAACTAAAAAAGAAAACTTCAAGCCAATATCCATAATGAACATCGATTCCAAAATCTTCAATAAAGTACCAGCAAACCAAATACAACAGCACATCAAACAGCTTATCCTTCACGATCAAGTAGGCTTCATCCCGGAGATGCAAGGCTGGTTCAACATATGCAAATCCATAAACGTAATCCATCACATCAACAGAACCAAAGACAAAAACCACATGATTATCTCAACAGATGCAGAGAAGGCCTTCAACAAAATTCAACAGCCCTTTATGCTAAGAACTCTCAATAAACTAGGTATCGATGGAACATATCTCAAAATAATAAAAGCTATTTATGACAAACCCACAGCCAATAACATACTGAACAAGCAAAAACTGGAAGCATTCTCTTTGAAAACTGGCACTAGACAAGGATGCCCTCTCTCACCCCTCTTATTCAACATAGTATTGGAAGTTCTAGACAGAGCAATCAGGCAAGGAAAAGAAATAATGGGTATTCAATTAGGAAAAGAGGAAGTCAAATTTTCTCTATTTGCAGATGACATGATTGTATATTTAGAATATCCCATCACCTCAGCCCAAAATCTCCTTAAGCTGATAAGCAACTTCAGCAAAGACTCAGGATACAAAATCGATGTGCAGAAATCACAAGCATTCCTATACACCAATAACAGATAAACAGAGAGCCAAATCATGAGTGAACTCTCGTTCACAATTGCTACAAAGAGAATAAAATACCTAAGGATACAACTATCAAAGGATGTAAAGGACCTCTTCAAGGAGAACTACAAACCACTGCTCAAGGAAATAAGAGAGGACAAAAACAGATAGAAAAACATTCCATGCTCATGGTTAGGAAGAATCAATATTGTGAAAATGGCCATACTACCCAAAGTAATTTATAGATTCAACGCTATCCCCATCAAGCTACCACTGACCTTCTTCACAGAACTGGAAAAACCCACTTTAAACTTCATATGGAATGAAAAGAGAGCCCACATAGCCAAGACAATCCTAAGCAAAAAGAACAAAGCTGGAGGCATCGCACTACCTGATTTCAATACTACAAGGCTATAGTAATCAAAACAGCATGGTACTAGTACTAAAACAGAGATTAGACCAGTGGAACAAAACAGAGGCCATAGAAGCAACACCACACATCTACAACCATCTGATCTTTGACAAACCTGACAAAAACAAGCAATGGGGAAAGGATTCCCTGTTAAATAAATGGTGTTGGGAAAACTGGCTAGCCATGTGCAGAAAGCTGCAACTGGACCCCTTCCTTACACCTTACGTTAAAATTAACTCCAGACGGATTAAAGATTTAAACATAAGACCTAATACCATAAAAACCCTAGAAGAAAACCTAGGCACAACCATTCAGGACATAGGCATAGGCAAGGACTTCATGACTAAAACACCAAAAGCATTGGCAACAAAAGCCAAAAAAGACAAACGGGATCTAATTAAGCTCCAGAGCTTCTGCACAGCAAAAGACACAATCATTAAAGTGAACCGGCAACCAACAGCATGCAAAAAAATTTTTGCAATCTACCCATCTGACAAAGGGCTAATATACAGAATCTACAAAGAACTAAAGCAGATTTACAAGAAAAAAACAAACACGCCCATTCAAACGTGGGTGAAGGATATGAACAGACACTTTTCAAAAGAAGACATTTATGAGGCCAACAAACATATGAAAAAACGCTCATCATCACTTGTCATTAGAGAAATGCAAATCAAAACCACATTGAGATACCATCTCACATCAGTTAGAATGGTGATCATTAAAAACTCTGGAGACAACATGCTGGAGAGGATGTGGAGAAATAAGAACGTTTTTACACTGTTGGTGGGAGTGTAAACTAGTTCAACCATTGTGGAAGACAGTGTGGCGATTCCTCAAGGACCTAGAAATAGAAATTCCATTTGACCCAGCAATCCCATTACTGGGTATATACCCAAAGGATTATAAATCATTTTATTATGAAGACACCTGCACATATATGTTCATTCCGGCACTGTTTACAACAGCAAAGACGTGGAACCAACCCAAATGCCCATCAATGGATAAAGAATGTCCAACTGGATAAAGAAAATGTGGCACATATAATATACACCATGGAATACTATGTAGCCATAAAAAACGATGAGTTCGTGTCCTTTCTAGGGACATGGGTGAATCTGGAAACCATCATTCTCAACAAACTGACACAAGAACAGACAACCAAACACTGCATGTTCTCACTCATAGGCGGGTGTTGAACAATGAGAACACATGGGCACAGGGAGGGGAACATCACCTACTGGGGTCTGTTGGGGTATCGGGGGCTAGGGGAGGGACAGCAGAAGGAGGGGAGGTTGAGGAGGGATAACACTAAGAGAAATGCCTGATTTAGGTGATGGGGGAATGGAGACGGCAAACCACCATGTCATGTATGTAGCTATGAAACAATCCAGCAAGATTTGCACATGTATCCCAGAACTTAAAGTACAATTAAATTTTTTTTAAAATGGGCAAAGCAATAAAATAACCTCATTATTTCTCTCAAGAAACAAAAAAAGAAAGCTTCCAACATACTTGGAGAGAACAAGACATAGATACACAAAAAAGCCTTGTCAAGGTAAGAGTTAAACATAAACACAAGATGTACAATTAGTAGATTTAAGTTAAATACTGTACCTTCCAAATAAGGAATGTGAATATGTGCTATGAAAATTCAGAGAAGGGAATGGATCAAGAAAGCCTGGAATCCCAAGTGAAAACCATAAAAAGAAGATTCAGCTTGAGCTTTGTGTTAAAATGTGGCTAAAATGTGCATTCAATAGTTATGGTGGCTGGGCACAGTGGTTCACGTCTGTAACCCTAGCACTTTGGGAGGCCAAGGTGGATAGGTCACCTGAGGTCAGGAGTTCGAGACCAGCCTGGCCAACATGGTGAAACCCCATCTCTACCAAAAATACAAAAATTAGCTGGGCACAGGGGCACACACCTGTAATCCCTGCTACTTGGGAAGCTAAGGAAGGAAAATTGCTTGAACCCAGGAGGTAGAAGTTGCAATGAGTTGAGATAGCGCCATTGCACTCTACCCTGTATAACAGGAATGAGATTTCATCTCAAAAAAAAAAAAAAATAGTTATGCCACTTAAGGAAAAACAGCATAAGCAAAATGAGGGAGGTGAAGTCTGGTAAGGCAGACACAGTGAGACACCTGTGAGATAAGTAGGCATTATTACTCTCATTTTGAAGATATGGAAATGCAGCTCAGAAAGGTTAGCTTAAAAAAACAAAAACAGGCCAGGACCTGTAATCCCAGCACTCTGGGAGGCCTATACATGTGGAAGTTTGAAACCAACCTGGCAACAGGGCAAAATCCCAGCTCTACTAAAAATACAAAAATCAGCCAGGTGTGATGGCAAACACCTGTAATCCCAGCTACTCGGGAGGCTGAGGCAGGAGAATCACTTGAATCCGGGAGGTGGAGGCTGCAGTGAGCAGAGATCATGCCACTGCCCTCCAGCCTGGGCGACAAAGCAAGATTCCATCTCAAAAAATAAATAAATAAGTAAAACCAAAAACAAACAAAACCTGCCTAAGGTTTTAAAACTAATTAACTGTCAAGCAATAATTCAAAACCAGATCTGCTTGGCCCCAAAGTTTGTGTTCTTTTCACTATACTACAACTTAATCGAAAATTCAAAGTATGGCCACTTACTAACTGAAACAAGAAAATGTTTCAGCTACAGCATGTGGAGCCTAAGAAAGAGAAAATTAGGAAACATAAAGTCAAATCATAAATAAGCAGCTCAAGATGCCTTAATAATATTCTGTATCAAAGTATCAAGAAGCAATTAAATTACCAGCATGAGTTAATCAATAACCACATTTTAAAAATCTCCCTGGAAAATATGTTGAAAGGTATGATACTTTAAAGCCAGTTCTGGAAGAAGGTACCATAATTTCAAGCCAGAAATTAGCAGGATTTACTCACACTGAGTCAGCATGTTTCTATCAATACGACAATCTTTTTTGTATGAGGATGATTTCTGAAACAATTACAATATGATCAGAAATGAAGAAAGACAGAGGGGCTGCCATGCCCTGCCAGCAGGAAGTCTGTGCTCAGTCTACCTGTTCCTTCTGTCCTTTCCTTCTTTTTCTCCCTCCCACTGTCCCACTCATTTTGAGGCTCACACATTCACTCAGTGAACAACCAATTACTCTGACAGGTATTGAACTATGCTGACTACTAAAAATCACAGAAAGTAAAGACTTCATCAAGGCCTTCAAGAAGGTCACTGCCTGAAAGAGGAAAGAGACAAACACAAACAGTCACAATAGTATGGGGACAAGTCTTAAACCAGAAGTGCGTAGAAGGTGCTGTGGGTAGAAGAGGAAGGAAGATAAAACTCTGCCTGAGGGAACCCAGTAATGCTTCAACTGGGAATTCCAAGGATAGAAGAGGAAGGAAGATAAAACTCTGCCTGAGGGAACCCAGTAATGCTTCAACTGGGAATTGCAAGGATGGTGAACCTACCACCAAGTACAGGGCAGCTCAGCACCAAGCAGAGCTCCGCAGCACCAAGCAGAGCTCAGCACTGGGGCAGCCCCAGCTTTCATTTGTCAGTCACAGGTCCCTCCCTGTCTTCCACTGAAGACTCACACTCCAGCTTCCCTGGCTCCCTCCCTATCTCCTCTCAGCTTCCTCAGTGGTTTCAGCACCCAGACAGATGACAATTCCTCCTCCTTGCTGCCTCTTCAGACCCTTAACCTTCCAGTTGTCTGTTCCCAGGAATCAGCAATCTCTCCTCTGCTAGCTCATTCCCAGCTTGTAAATGTCCTCTCAATCACTCATCTTACAAAGGCCCTCTCTTGAGCTCACACGCCTTTCATCAATGACACCATCAACAGTGAAACTTCTTTAAGCCATTGTCTACACCAGACAGCTCCATGGATACATTTCCTGTTCCCTCCACAGACCCTGTGAGCTGGCTTCACCCACCTGCTCCACAAGAACAGCTCTTGCCATGCTGGCAAATCCTAGGAAGACTTCTGTACTTAACAAACTGCACCACTCAGCAGCAATCCCAAGTTGATCACCTCTTCCTTCTTGAAAAATTCCCTACTTGTGTGAAAACAAATGCTCATGCCTCCTTACTACTTCTCTGGTTGCGTCTACTCAACCATCTCTACCCAGCTTCCAGAACTCTGTTGGTGGGCTCAGTCCAGTGCCTCTTGTCCTCTCACGCCGCTCACTCCAAAATAACCAGCAACCATTCCCATGTCTATACACTGATGTCTCCCAAAATTTGTGTCTCCAAGCCAAATACCTCTGAGATCCGGTCATATACACTGGCCTCCTTTTGGTTCCAAACTCTTTACTACTTCAGGGCGTTTGCTTACGTTGTTCCTTCAAAAAATAAAATAAAATAAAATGTTGGCCCAGCGGCCTCTTTGTTGTCTTTCAGGCTTCAGCTTAAATGCTATCTCCTCAGAGACCCACTGGAAGTCCATTCTAGGGGGGCTCCCTTGTCACTGCATGCTGTTCTCTACTTTCAAGTACTTAAGGTGCAATTCTATCACCTATTTACTGTCTGATTTTCCAACAGGACTCAAGAAGGTGGGGACCTAATTTATTTTGTTCACCTAATGCCTGTTGCAAACAAGGTACTCCAGAAATACTTGTCAAAAATAAAGTTTGCTCGGGCTGAAAATCAAAGGACAAACCGTCACTGGCAGTCGTAAGTTGAGTTCCACTCTTTCTTAGAAGTAGAGATAGGGAAGAAGGTAGAAAACATTACAGGTAAAAGGAATGTGCAAATACATATGGACGAAGCATAGACCCAAGAGTGTATGGCCTGTTCAGAGGAAAACAAGCAGTCTAGAAAGACCACAGAACTGGTTCCCACCCTGTAAACACTGCTGATCCCCACTCCTGGGGTGAAAGGGGAAAGTTACTAAAGGATGTCTGATAATTATTCCATACATACACCAAGAATTATCATACAGACAAAATATTCATATTTATATGTTTTAATACTGAGAAAGTATTCATATTTTCAAGCTTATCTTTATGTATTATGAATATGTTTTTTAATATAAAAATAATGTAAAAAGTGTTTTCAAATTCTTAGTTTGATGTTTTTATTTCAATTAACAAATACTAGAAATTCTACTAGAGTTCTCTAGAGCTCTATAATTCTAGATACTAAGATCAAATAATTCGCAAAAAGCCTGTAAAATATTAGTCAGGCATACAACAGAAAGACTGGGCAGACACAAGGCCCAACAGTCGATTTCTCGCACCAAAAGTCAATAGTGCTTTGGTATTGCAGGGAAATTGAAAAAGTCATCTTTGAACTGGAGAATCTAGAAACTAGATGGGTGTATAATTATGTACCTTGGAAAGATCATGAAAAGCTGGAATTACTCACGTATACTCAAAAATATTCTGCAGTAGGAAAAAAATCAGAGTTAAACTAATTTTCTCTCATTCTCTAACCCTCACTCCAGCATACACAATGGTTGCTTACAATGTAATTATGACAAAATCCAACCACAATGTAAAAGCTCAAAAGTGAATAAAAGGTTCAGGCTCACCACATTACATTAAAAAGGCAGGTCAGGTGAAAACAAAATAAAATCATTAAAATCATTAACATTGGCTAACTTCTAGCTGATAAAATTACAGGTCCCTTAGTATCATCTTTGTGTTTTCTTGTGTTTTCTAAATTTTTTCTATGATAAATATATATTACTTTTATAATTACAATTAGAAAAATGGTATTCAAATCTCAGGCACTATCATTTCATGGTGGAGGGAAACCTACCATTCAATACTACGGAATGTGGTGAAGTAAACTTAAGAAAAAAAATTCCTGAGAAAATGGAGCTAGCAGTTACTTCCATAAATACTGCAAAAACAAACAAACAAAAAAGGCAACTGCATTACAGTACACTTGCCATCAGAAAATAATAGAGAAAAATACTACACAGGTGTCAGATAAGGGTACTCACAATGATAGTATGTGCCTTCACTAGTATTTTAATAAAGTAATTTTTTTAAATCCTCTCAGAGATCTTAAATATTTTGATCCCCAAATGCGAACTGTATAAGTAGAACAGAGTTTTCATTCTATTTTTTTCTTCTCCTGTGGCAGGTTTAGGCTACTGGATTAAAATTGCTTCTATTTTTCTCTACTCCTTGAAACTCCCTCAAAGATGAAACAAGATGGACAGGCACTGAGAAATGCTGACACTTGGCGATGGGTATGCGAAGGTTTGTTAGAATCTCTTTACTTTTATATCTGTTAGAAATTACCCAGGGCCAGGCACAGTGGCTCATGCCTGTGATCTCAACACTTTGGGAGGCCCAGATGGGCGGATTACCTGAGGTCAAGAGTTCAAGACCAGCCTGGCCAACATAGTGAAACCCTGTCTCTACTAAAAATATGAAAATTAGCCAGGCGTGGTGGTGCATGCCTATAATCCCAGCTACTCAGGAGGATTAGGAAGGAGAATCACTTGAACCTGGCAGGCGGAGGTCACAATGAGCCAAGATCGCGCCACTGCACTCCAGCCTGGGCAACAGAGTGAGACTCCATCTCAAACAAAAAAGAAAAAAGAAGAAGAAGAAAAAAAAGAAATTATTCAGAATTAGCAGGGCCAATGGTACAATCAATAACATGCCTGATTATGGATCAGAAATTATCTATAATTAAAGTGGCATCAAATTGTGGTTTTGATTTTCATTTCCCCAAGGACTAAAGATATTTTTTTTTTTTTTTTTTTTTTTGAGATGGGGTCTCGCTCTGTCACCAGGCTGGAGTGCAGCAGTGGTGTGATCTTGGATCACTGCAACCTCTGCCTCCTGGGTTCGAGTGATTCTCCTGCCTCAGCCTCCCAAGTAGCTGGGACTACAAGTGTGCACCACCACGCCCAGCTAATTTTTATATTTTTAATAGAGATGAGGTTTCGCCATGTTGGCCAGGATGGTCTCGATCTCTTGACCTTGTTATCTGCCCGCCTCGGCCTCCCAAAGTGCTGGGATTACAGGCGTGAGCCACCTCGCCCAGCCTTGAGCTTTTTTTCATGGATGTATTGGCCATTTGGACATCTTCTTTAGAGAAATGTTTGATCAAATACTTTGCTCATTTGTTAACTGGATTATGTGTCTTTTTACTATTGATTTTATTAATTTCTAAAATATATTTTGGATAAAAGTCCTTTATCAGATATATGACAAGCAAATATTTTTTCTCATTCTGGGATGTCTTCATTTTCTTGATGGTGTCACTGGAAAAAAAAGTTTTCCATTTTCATGAAGATCAAGATCAATTTATCTGTTTTTCTTTGGGTGTCTATGTTTCAGGTGTCATACTGAAAAAGCCAGGCACGGTGGCTCACACCCATAATCCTAGCAGGTCTGGGAGGCCGAGGCAGGCAGACTGCTTGAGCTCAGGAGTTTGAGATCAGTCTGGGCAATGAGACTGATAGAGATAGAGATAGCAAAATCCTACCTTTTGTAGAGATAGCAAAATCCTATCTCTACAAAAAATTCAAAAATCAGCTGAGTGTGGTGGTACATGCTTGTGGTTCCAGCCACTTGAGAGGCTGAAGTAGGAGGATCCCTAGCCCAGAAAGAAGTCGAGGCTGCAGTGAGACCCTGTATCAAAGAAAAATAAAGAAACCATTATCTAATACAAGGGCATGAAGATTTACAACCACAGTTTCTTCTAAGAGGTGTTTTTTTTCTTTTTTAATAGAGATGGAGTCTCACTATGTTGCCCAGGCTGGTCTCGAATTCCTGGGCTCAAGTGATCTTCCCACCATGGCCTCCCAAAGTGCTGGGATTATAGACATGCGACCATGCCTGACCTGAAATTTTAATAGGGATAGTGCTGAATCTATATGGGGAGTATTACCATCATAACAATAGTAAGTCCTCCAATCCCTGAACATAGAGTATGTTTCCATTTATTTAGATCTTTCATTAATGTTTTATAGTTCAAAATATAAGTTCTGGCCAGGCACAGTGGCTCAGGAGGTCAAGGCAGGTGGATCACTTGAACTCAGGAGTTCAAGACCAACCTGGGCAACATGGAGAAACCTAGTCTTTAAAAAAATACAAACATTAGCCAGGCCTGGTGGTATACACCTGTGGTATCAACTATTCTGGTGGCTGAGGTGGGAGGATCACCTGAGCCCATGAGGCGGAAATTGCAGTGAGCTGAAAAAAAAGGAATGCAAGTTCTGCACTTATTTTGTTAACTTTATTCCCAAATGTTTTATTCTTTTTGATGCTATTGTGAATGGAATTGTTTTCTTGGTTTCATTTTTTAATTACTCATTGTAAATGTATAACAATAAAATTATTTCTGTATATTGATCCCATATTCTGCAACTTTGAGGAGCTCACAATAGTTTTTTTTTTTTTTTTTTTTTAGAGGAAGAGATTTTAGAAAAATAGAAAAAAGGAGAAAGAAACACACAGCAAAAGAATGAAAAAAAAAATTAAAGAAAGGGGAAGAGAAAGAGGGAGGGAAAATGGGATTCGTGGTT